>LBNU01022084.1:14242-63484 GCA_014162995.1 Artemisia annua | reverse complement strand
ATGGGGGCTTTGGCCAAGAGAGTTCCTGGGGCCACTTCAGGATGAAATTTGTCATATGGCTCAAGTGTAAGCAATTCGGCTTTCACTTCGTCCTCAGTGGGCAAGGGGGCAAAGGTCTCAGTGAAGTCAAGGCCTGTGGCTTTGACCAAGGTTTTGTAGTTCAGGACAAGGGGTTTTTTTTCCCATTATTCACTGTAAACCTTATGATTACATCCTTGGTGACAGTAGGTTTTTCAACCACTGCTGTACACCAGAATTCCCTCAGGAAGTCATGGTAAATGACTGAGGGTGTCTTTGTGAAGGCGGTGGTAAGGAAACAGTTTTGTGAAAATTTTATCACATCCCTGTAGGCTGGAAATGCCTCGGGATAAGAAAATTTTCCCACCACATTGTTCTTGGTCATGTCTACGCTCTCAATTTGGAATTCCACATTGGGAGCGTATTGGATCACTTTAGAAGAAGCCATTTTTGGTTAAAAAGTGGTCGAGGTTTTGGTCGAAAAGCAGTGGTTTTTATCGGAACAACACACACAGAAAAATTTGCAAGAGTTTGATAAAGTTTTGAAAGCGTGTGTGTGTTTTTACCAAAAGGGGTATTTATAGGAGAGAGGATTAGGGTTTTCATATGTGTGGATATCAAAAGATATTAGCTTTATTTCAAAGTTGGTTTTGAAAAATTTGATATCCGCATTTAATGCCCACCTCTCCACTACCCTCGTTTTTCACAACTGTCAAGGTGAACAGTTGCGCGTCTCTGCAAATGTACACTTTTGCAGAGATGATGTCACCACATAAAATATCAAAAGATATTATGTGAGTGAGAGGCATTTAATGCCTAGTGTGATTGATAAGGGGTTGTGGGGGCCCAAGACATGGATGACAGTTGGATAAGAGACATATATTCCTATATTAAATAGAAATTCAGTCACCAACCTAGGACATTTACTAACTAAATACTTAGAGAATTTAGTTTTGTATTGAATGTCATTTTTCATGACTTGAGGCCCCTGAATGTCTTTACATTCAGTATGCTGAGTGATGAAAGGTGATTCAGTGAGTGGAACAATGGTAAGCTCACTGAGGTTTTATTGTTGTTCAGGGACCTTGGAGAGAATTTACATCAGGTTGGACGTTTAATTAGTGGCCTGATTATCAATGTCCAACATGCCCAATTCAGCTTTCAGTCTAGAGAAAGTGGGTTCATCCAAGGGTTTAGTAAAGATATCAGCTAGCTGATACTCAGTGGGGATGAAAAGTAGTTCAATCTCTCCATTCATGATATGGTCCCTGATGAAATGATATCTGATATCAATGTGTTTGGTTCTTTGATGAAGCACAGGGTTGTTGGATATGGCAATTGCACTAGTGTTATCACAAAAGATGGGTACACTTTTGTAATGGATGCCATAGTCATTGAGTTGACTTTTCATCCATGGTACATTTGCACAACAACCTGCTGCAGCCACATACTCAGCCTCAGCTGAAGACATGGCTACTGATTGTTGTTTCTTGGTGCTCCAGCATACTAATTTTCCTCAAAGGAATTGATAGGATCCTGAGGTGCTCTTTCTATCCATGTTGCAGCCTGCATAGTCTGAGTCAGTGTATCCCTTGAGATCAAATCCTGAGCACTTAGGATAATACAAACCAAGGTTTGGAGTTCCTTTAAGATATCTCAGGATTCTTTTCACATTAGTGAGATGTGACTCTTTAGGGTCTGACTGATATCTGGTACATAGACATACTGAGAACTAAATATCAGGCCTAGTGGCAAGAAGATACATCAGTGAGCCTATCATTCCTCTGTACATGGTTTGATTCACTGATTTACCAGCAAGATCAGGACCGAGGTTGTTAGGAGGAACCATTGGGGTTTTAACTGAAGCACAGTCACTGAGATCATACTTTTTCAGTGTGTTCATGATGTACTTCTCTTGACTGATGGAGATTCCCTTATCAGTCTGTTTGATTTGAAGTCCAAGGAAGTATGTGAGTTCACCCATCATGCTCATTTCAAATTGTTTGGTCATCAGTTTCTCAAACTGTTTACAAAGTTTATAGCTTGTTGAGCCAAAGATGATATCATCCACATATACTTGGACCAAGATCACATCTTCCTTTGTCCTGTAGATAAACAAAGTGTTGTCTATCTTCCCTCTGACAAATTTGTTCTGGATCAGGAAGGCTGAGAGAGTTTCATACCATGCCTCGGGAGCTTGTTTCAGTCCATAAAGGGCTTTGTCAAGCTTGCAGACGTGATTAGGAAACTCATGGCTTTCAAATCTAGGGGGTTGTTGAACATAAACTTCCTCTTTGAATTTACCATTCAGGAATGCACTCTTGACATCCATTTGGTAGACCTTGAAGTTCATGTAAGTGGCATAGGCAAGGAAGATCCTGATGGGTTCCATTGTAGCAACAGGGGCAAACGTTTCTTCATAATCAATGCCTTCCTGTTGATTATAGCCTTTGGCAACAAGCCTTGCCTTGTTCTTAACAACAATGCCATTTTCATCAGTCTTGTTTTTGAACACCCACTTCATGCCAATAACAATAACACCCTGAGGGCATTCGACTAAGGTCATGACATCATTCTTATTGAATTGTTCAAGTTCATCATGCATGGCCTGAACCCAGCTTGGATGTTTCATGGCTTCCTTGACATTCTTGGGTTCTATGGTAGATATGAAATCCACATATAGACATTCATTGGTTGAGGCTGCAGTGAGTTTGGCAGCCATGCTTCTGGTAAGCATTCCCTCAAAGACAGGTTCACCAATGATGTTGACAAGCTCAATGTGTTGGTGTCTAGACCATCTTTCCTGAGGTCTGGGATAGGAGTTTGAGCTTGTTGATGCCTGATTGGAAGGTGGAGTGGGTTCAAGAACAGGTGGTTGAGGTTCCTCAAGGACTTGGTTTTCAATGAGTTCAATTTGGATGTTGTTTTCAATAGGTTCCTGAACATCTGGTTCAGTATGAGTTATCTCATTTGGAACTTGTTGAGCTTCAACAAACTCACTGATGGTTGGTTGAGGAAGGTTGTGAGGAATGATGTAATATGAGAAGTCAGCATCAGCTTGATATTGAGTGGAAGGACTAGACTCAGGATGATATTCATCCGGAGGATATCTTGATGAATCATTGATTGAGTCGAAACAGTCAACTAAAGTCAACCAAGGTTTTGGTCAACAAAAGTCAATCCATTTAGGGCTCAATGCAATGATCCAAGGAGTATAGAATATCCCCGGGTCGTTATGTCCCGACGAGGTGTGAATGGTATCAAAAACGACTTGTGATCGGGTGATTTTGAATGGGAAAAGGGTTATGATTGATTATACTAAGGGAGTATGATTTGAAAATGACTAAAACCAACAGTATAAACAAATACGAGCAAGCAAATAACCTAGAAACGATTAAAACCTAAAAACGTACGATTTACGTTTAAATAAACGTTAACGTACAAAAACAAAAGTAAAATAAGAGCAATTAAAATCCTACGGGGTTACAAACAATTATTTTACGCACTAAATGACAAAAGAAAATTTTAGTAAAAAAGAAAATTAATTTTATGATTAAAATTATAATTACTATGAATTAAAAACTATTTTACACTAATTAAATTTTAATAAATACCAAAACTATTCTAAAAATTTTGAAACTTTTCTGGAAATTACCTAATGCTAATATAAACCTAAGAAAAATGTAAAAATGGGGTGCTCAGTACAAAAAATAAGCAGAAATAAGCACACTAGAAGCTGAAATTTAAATAAGCAAAACAAATCGTAATATTACAATAAATATTGTACTAAATATAACTTAACAAGAAAGAATTAGTAGAACAGATGGTGGGGGTGTTATGTGGGAACCACGAGACCAATGTTCGATTCCTGTGCAACCCCAACTTTTTAAAACATTTTTTTTTTCAAAACTTTTTACACATATCAGTTAAATACATAAAAAGAAACAATATTTATAACTAACACTTTTTATAAAATCTAATCTATAAGCAATTGCAAAGACAAAAATACATCAGTTTAGGAAGAAAAGAAAAACTAAGCTAAGGGAATTGAAGATTCTAAAAGCTAATCTATAAGTTAACTAAGGGGAGAATAAGCTAATTCGGAAACTAAGAAATAGCTAATAATCTAAAAGGGAACAAAATAAGCAGTTCTAAAGCACCATTAATCACTAAACAAACAAATCCTACCATTCGGCTGCAACTAAAAAAACTAAGGGAGCTAACTGTGAAGGCCTGTAGGCTGGTACAAGGACTGATGCAACAGGTAAAAGAATGGGGCTACTACAAGCTTCCTAAAAGCTGCTTATAAGCTCATATAAATTGATAATAGTGAGTGGAATAAGCTAGGCATCTAGGGGAAGTCCTAATAAGCTAAGAAAAACAGCAATAAGCAGTTGAAACTAACTAAAAAGCACTAATAAGCATTTCCTAGATAAGGGGCTGCACTAAAAAGTGACAGATGGGCAGTTTTGGAGGCCTAAATAGCTGGTAAAAAAAAATCATAGAAATAAAATAAAAATATGATGAACTAGATAAGCTGCTAGACAGATTGCATACCAATTTTTAGAGCAAACGGATGAAAAACAAAGAAATGAAAAATCAAAAACTTCGGGGCTGCTGGGCTGTTTTTCGACAGCAAAATAGCGGACAAAATGGGGCAAAAGTGGAGTTTTTGACTTGAAAAGTAAACTACCAGGTATTAGACCAATACAATGAACTATAATGAACAAGTTTTAAGCAAAATTATCAACTCAATAGGTCCTAATCTAGAATTTAACCTTAGGCTGCTCTTAAAATCAGTTAAAACTAAGAATACTTAAAAATCTTACTAAACTACTTTGAAACTCTGTGGAACTACTAAAATTTACCTAAAAAACTATCACTAACACTGAATTAAACCTAATCTTATATGGATGTTGGGTCAAAACAAGTATTTGCTTGAAAAATCACCTGTGCCAAACACCCCCTTAACTGGGCAGTTTTGGTAAAAACATTCGTCAGGTAGGATTTAGGCTGAAATAGTGAAAGACAAGCATTCATTAAGCTAAACTAAGGTATAATAAGTACATTTCAAACCACCAATAAGCACTTAAATCAAGCCAACAGATTATTACTACTATTTTTGGATTTCTTTGAAAACTTGAACAAAAGATGATGGAAACGGTTTATGTGAAAGCAAAAGGCTCTCAATAAGCTAGGTAAGCTTATGAGAGTTTAAACAAACAGTAACATTAACTTAAGATAAGCATTTGATAATAAAAAAAAAACTAAACTTGTAAGTAAATGCGTAGTTTAACTATATTAAGAGATAAAAGCAGTAGTACTAAAAAAAATAAGCATAAACAGATTATGAATAAGCAATTTAGATTAGCAGTTATGTAAAAGAAACTAGGAAGAGTGGAAAGCTTAAATTAAAATTGATTTCAAAATAAAGAGTACAGAAAAACTAAAAGACTAGAAAATGTAAACTAAAACTTACTAACTACTTACTGCCTCTTCAAGGCTTACACTTTGTTCTATTTATACTAGGAAACTAAGAATTATGTCTTCTCTCTCCCTTGTGCTTTTTTCCCAGTGTACAAACATCACAAAAGTCATCCTTGAGCCTTCCTGATCAAATCCCAACCATCTAATTAAAGCAGAAGTGATCCTGGCCCTCTATTCAGTTTTGGCGCCAATATGTCACCAGGGTAGATATAAGTCGCTTGGAGATATTTCTGGGCATTTAATGCATTTTTGCTGGTAGTTGGTGTTGGTGGAACATGGAATGGTGTATGTGATGTGGAGGAATGGAGGAGAGGTGGGGAAGGTGTACTGGTTCACGTGGGTGTGAAGAAGGAGGTGGGTTGGGGAGTCAAAGTTTGACCTGGGGAGGGAAAGAGATATAAAACGTGGGAGTGGACTGTGGATGAGTTGGGCTGGTGATGGAGTGGGCCTGGATAAGGGTTTAGGATAATGGGTGGGTTTTTTATGATTTTTGGGTTATAAACAAAATAGGTCCATTTGGTTTGTAAGTTTAGTACAAGGACCAAAAGTGTAATTTTTTGAATTTGAGGGGTTGGAGTTGCAACCTTTTCAAAGTAGTTCCAGGGGTATTTATTGCCACATGTCAATTACCCAAGGACTTTTGTCGTTTATTTCCAAAATTAAATTCCCGGGGACCCAAAATTGTCATTTTCCAAAGTTTAGGGGTCATTTTTGCCAATTAGAGAAAACTTTACTCCAAGGATCAATATTGAACATTTTTGACTTTTCAAGGACTTAAGTTGACTTTTCTTTGAAATAGTTTGACCAGGGACTAATTTTGACAATCTTTGAAAGTTCAGGGACTGTTTTTGACAATTTTGCAATTTTGCTTAGTTTTTCATTTTTTTTCAATCTTTTGCACCTGAAATGCTTAAAAACATATTCCAATGATATTTTTAACATTATTTGGCCATTTTCAGGTGTTTTTGGTTGTTTTGGTTCGGAAAATGAAAGAAAAGATATGTGTAAAAAGGCACATATCAATCATCAATTCCAATTTCTTCCACTGAGGTGTTTGAGAACTGAATAGCCTCAGTGCTTTCATCAAAGGTAATGTGATAGGTTTCCTCAGTTTGCTGTCTCCTTGTGTTGAACACCCTGAAGGCTTTGGAGACCATTGAGTAACCTAGGAAATATCCATCATCAGCCTTGGCATCAAATTTGCCTAGGTGATCCTTGTGATTATGAATGAACACAGGACACCCAAACACATGAAAGTAGCTGATATCAGGGATTCTACCCTTGAATATTTCATATGGGGTTTTGTTGTGTCTTTTGACAATGATGGACCTATTTTGAGTGTAGCATGATGTTTTGACTGCTTCAGTCCAAAAGTGCTTTGAGAGGACTGAGCCATTCAACATTGTTCTAGCTACCTCAATGAGTGTTCTATTCTTCCTTTCAGCTACTCCATTTTGTTCAGGAGTGTAGGGAGAAGAGAAGTTCTGAGAGATTCCTTTCTCATCACAAAACCACTCAAGGTCCTGATTTCTGAATTTAGTCCCATTGTCAGTTCTGATTTGTTTGACCTTTATGTCATTTTGGTTTTCAATGTTCCTGACAGAGGACATGATGGTCTCAGCTGTCTGACTCTTTTTGGTCAGGAAGTAAACCCAAGTGTATCTTGAGTATTCATCCACTATGACCAAGGTGTACTTCTCATGGTGAATAGACATTGGATTGACAGGTCCAAAGAGATCCATGTGAAGAAGGTGAAGGCAGCTTTTGATTGAGAAGTTTTGTTTTGTTTTGAAGGAGGCCCTGTGGTGTTTTCCTTTCTCCCAAGCTGAACAAGGTTTGTCTTTTGTGAACACCAGGGAGGGCAGACCAAGAACCTTGTTTTGTTTGGCAAGGTTGTTGATGTACTTGAAGTTGAGGTGAGACAACCTTTTGTGCCAAAGCCAGTTAATTGTTTCACTTGCTTTTATGAAAAGGCAAGTCCCATTTTGAGTGAGAGTTAACATGTCNTTTGTTTTGTTTTGAAGGAGGCCCTGTGGTGTTTTCCTTTCTCCCAAGCTGAACAAGGTTTGTCTTTTGTGAACACCAGGGAGGGCAGACCAAGAACCTTGTTTTGTTTGGCAAGGTTGTTGATGTACTTGAAGTTGAGGTGAGACAACCTTTTGTGCCAAAGCCAGTTAATTGTTTCACTTGCTTTTATGAAAAGGCAAGTCCCATTTTGAGTGAGAGTTAACATGTCTAAGACATAAACATCATCTCTCCTGGGGGCAATCAACACAACCTCTTTGTTGGCATTGAATATTGTTCCTCTTTTGTCGTCAAACTAAACTAAGTACTTAGCATCACATAGTTGACTGACACTGATGAGATTGTACTTGAGACCATTACCATAAGCAATTCTTGTAAAAACTATACCATTACAGTTTATTGAACCATAACCTTCAGTGGGAGCTGATGAGTTATCACCAAATACTACCTTGGGTCCTGGTTCTTCCATATATTTGTGCATATATTGTTTCACACCAGTCATACTTCTTGAGAATCCACTATCAAGATGCCAAACAGGATCTCTGGCATGTCTCTGCACAAACAGTAAACTGGGTTAGTCTTTCTTGTTAACCCACTTCCTAGTGTGCTTGGGTCTAATAGACTTCTTAAACTTGTTAATGGACTCATGATCAGTGGTGGAGTGAATGGAACTTCCACATATCTTGCATTTGGTGCTTGAAGAGGACTCAGTAGANCAAACAGTAAACTGGGTTAGTCTTTCTTGTTAACCCACTTCCTAGTGTGCTTGGGTCTAATAGACTTCTTAAACTTGTTAATGGACTCATGATCAGTGGTGGAGTGAATGGAACTTCCACATATCTTGCATTTGGTGCTTGAAGAGGACTCAGTAGACTGAGATGTGTTAGTTGTCAGTCCTCTTCTAGCCTTTATGACATTGTCATGTCCTGATGCATCATGGGAAGGGTCTCCACAAATATCACAACAAGGATACATAAGACAATCAACAAGGTGATGGTCATTGAATCCACAGTGAGTGCAGGGTTGAAAAGGTTTAGCCTTTTGTTTTGGGGTTTGCTTTGAGGCTAAAGCATACTTGTGAGCCTGAGCTTTGTAGCTTGCTTGAGCCTTCAGTGAGGTGGTGTAAGACAAGTGGTCAGAAGTTCTGTGGTCTTCTTGCTTGCATATCATGCAGAACAAGATCCTATAACAATCATCAGGGGCTTGTGTGAGGATTTTGGTTTGGTAGTGCCTGAGGAAGCTGAAGTTGGTTCCTTATCATTAGATGAGAATTTTTCAGTTGATTCCAACTTTTCACTTAGCTTCCTGACAAGTTCAGCTAGCTGATCATATTTTGAATCAGTGCTGTCAGGTTTGACCTCAATGGAGGTGGATGATATTGAGGCTTCAGTGGGAGCTGGTAATGTTTTGTTTTGTTCAGAGTTGGGCCTTTTCAGGATCGTTGTATCTAATCCCACCCTCTCTTTAGGAGAGTGTTGAGAGTAGACAAGAGGTCCTAAGTCAGAACAGGGTTCAACTCCCTGAAGTACTTTTAATGGTGGAAGAGGGGCTTGGGACTCAGTTGGAGACTCAGTGACTGACTCAGTACTACTGGGTTCGTCAGTGACTCCAAGCATTTCTTTGATAGCCTGACTTTCAGGTACTAAGATTCTCCCTGTGTTGTGATTTGGCATTTTGCCGTCAGGACTGAGTCTTTCAATCCAGTCAGTAGGTTTAGGATTCATTTCTTTTTCAAAAGAAGTACCAGCTGGCCTGAAAGTCCTTTCACTGAGAGTCTTACTGGAGGATTCAGTGATCTGATCCTCTCCTAGCATATTCTTTTTAGTGCTAGGAGTGAGACTGACAGTTTCATAGACTCTTGGGTTTTTCTTGGTCCAGCTATCAAAGACCTCTTTTTCTTTCTTAAGTTCTTCCTGAAGAGCATGGTTTTGTTTTACTAATTCAGTATTTTGAATTTGAAGTGTGACATTTTCAAGCTTAGTTTGTTTAAGAATAAGAAGTTCATCTCTGCACTTATTCAATTCAAAAGTGAGTTTATTATACTTTGAAAACAGGTTTAACCTTTGCTCTTCAACATACTTAACATCAACATTAATGTAATCTAAGTAAGACTGCCAATCACAATTATCATCCATAGAAAGTAAGATGTTTACCTTTTTCATGGTGATGTTGACCTATTTACCACTTCTGGCATGACTTTTACCCATAGCCAATTTGTTGTCATCTGAAAGTGCCATCAGTGCACTGACATGAACTTCTTCATCTTCTGAGGATATGGATTCCTCATCCCAGTCAAAGGTTTCAGCAACCAGCCCTTTGTTTTTAGCCTGAGAAGGTTTAGGGGCCTGAGGTGACTGAGGAACTGAGGGAGCTGCCTTAAGAAGTGCAAGTTTCGCTTTTGCTTTTCTATACTTGGCTTCAAAATCTTTTTGAGAACTATTCTCAGTTTTGTTTTGAAAGTATTGAGGAGACTGAAATATTTTTGGTTGAAATTTAGTTCCCGAGGAATTGTTTCCTGAAAACTTGTATGAGGGTTCTGAGGTTGTTTTTGAGAAACAGTCTTTTGCAAAGTGACCCTTTTTGCCACATTTAAAATACTCAGTGTTTTCATTTGCTTTAGTTTTTGGAAAATTTTTGTTTCTACTGATAAAATGTTTTGAGTTTGCAAGGAGTGCCCTTTCATGAAATTCAATTTGTAAATCATTTAGGTACTCCTCACTGCTCCTCTCATCAACTTCATCATCAGAGTTTTCTTGGAAATCCTGCAATACCATTAGAATAGAAAACAGTGGATATGGGTGAACTGGTCAGGGTCTTTTTGATATCTTGAGCCTTAGGATATCTCCTAGAAATTAGGTTATCCTCATAGAGAAATTTACTATAAATCTCAGGAAGCTTAAGATTTTGAAGATGGTTGGCATTTCTTAGACCCTGAGAGAAGTTTAACCACTTCTCAGGGAGACAGTTGACAAAGCCAACATTGATTTCATGCTTAGACAGGGTGACACCATCGTTGGTCAATTCATTCAGAAGGGTTTTGTACCGGGTATAGGTCTCTGAGAGACTTTCAGAATCTTTGGCCCTGAAGGTATTGTATTCAAGTTTTAGGTCCATGATTCTGTTTTCCTTGGTATCTGAGGGACCTTCATAGCTATGAACCAAGTCAGTCCAATTCTGCTTTGCAGTTGGACAGTTGATGACTGATTCCATTATATCGTCAGGGAGACAAGATATAATGATGCTTTTCAGGCGTTGGTCTTGATTGACCACCCTTCTTTCATCAGGGGTCCACTGAGCTTCAGGTCTGACTAAACCAGTAGCTGTTTTAGGGACATATGGACCTTCATTAATCAGTGTGATGTAATAAGGTTCCATCCCAGTTAAGTAGCAAAGCATGTGCTTTTTCCACTTATTGAATTTTCCAACTTCAAGTCGGGGAGCTGTAGCAGTATAGCTTCCTCCCTTTTTATCGACTAGTTGGGGTACATCACTTTCAGACATGGGAGGATCTTGATTTTAAAAACTTTGAACACTCTGTTGTTTTGAAAGTTTTATAAACCAGAGGCTCTGATACCACTTGTTGGTCCCGTTTACACGGATAAACTAACTACAAAGTTAGTTTAAACATGCACCATGCTTAAGTAATGTGTTGAAACACTTTGAAAGATATTTGAAAGAAACGTAAAGTAAGTAGACACGATATTTTTCAACGTTTAATTCTTATTAGAAATCAATCAAAGAATTATACCCAAGTGTTTGCGGAACAACACTTGGGATTGAAATGACAAGTATGGTATGACTCCTCTCTAAACTCAATCTAAGCTAGAGTGACAACTAAAGGTCCTACTGAGCTATCTCAGGAACTAGGTTGTTCTTTGGAGGAGTAAAATTTGTTTGTGAATGTCTAAGCATTAATTGAAAAAACTTGTCAACTTTTACTCCTCTCTTATGTTTCCTATTTATACACAAGTGTTTTACAACTGTTATGATAAAGACAAATGATGACCTAAGCTAGTGGAGAAAAAATACTTACGTATTTTGTCTCTGTTACATTAGGCTATTTTGGGCATAAGACAATTCTTCTTTCTGAATAGCAGTGATGACACTGTCCCTGACATTTTGCCTTTCAGGGAAAGTTTGACTTCAGGTGATAAGGACAACATCTTATCTCTTCAAAACTTTCCCGCTCCATCCCGCCTAATCTTCAGTCCTTAGGCCTTCATTCTTCAGTCTTTAAGTCATACTTCTTTAGTTGTTGAGGAGTCTTGGGGTTCAGTGAGTTATTTTCATCACTCACTGAACCCATCACCTTCTTCTTTGACTAAGGTGCCACTCACTGAGAACCGCCTCACTGAGTGGAGAGGCTTTCTTCTTAGAGTCGTCCTTGGCATCCTGAAGGTGACTCACTGAGCAACTGTTCACTCAGTGACCTGAAGATGTTTAAGGTTTTCTAACACTTAGCTTAATTTGTGTTCAAATCTTTGTTTAATAAGACTTGGGTACTGAAGTAACCCAACAATTTCCTAACCTTAGTCACCTTATAACTTCATGCCTATCCTATTGTTGCCATCAAACCATTTGTTTGAAAATCTCTCAAAGTGTTTATTGTTTTAAAACATATTTTTGTTACCACTTTGAGAGTTTTGGTTTCATTTTGAAGGACTCCCCCTTCACATGTGCTCATGGATTTTTAAGAAATTTGCACATGCGGGAGGAGTTTGCACTTTTTGAATTGATCCACTTTCGGTGAACAAGTCCGATTCGAGACACGTTTACATCACTAGTTAGACTAGCTTGAAATTATTACCCGGCCTGGTCAAGTCCAAAGAAAGTTTCTCGAATTGATACATTCTACTTGGACAAGGTCCTTTTGATTACTGACATTTAAGTTTCATCAATTCGAGGGTTATATCTAAGTCGAGCTCTTTTGAGATTCAGCCACGAACTTTAAACATTTTTGATCACATTTTACTCACGTCTTCTCACCCTCAAAAATAGCATATCATGATATTTTTGATATCAACTGATTAATAGAAAAAGCTTTTGGAAAGATAGACGGATTTGTTTTTGCATGAAGTCGGAACATTTTTTATTTTTATACTCCCCCTTAATAAAAGCATATTTCAACAAGAAATCAATTAAGGGTTTTGGAGGGAGTTATCTTTTTGAAATGCGAGTTATGTACTGAAATGTACACAAGTCTTTTTGTGAAAACGAGTTTTTGCTTGAATTCTTTTCGTTTGTTTATACTCTAACTTTTTGAAAAGAATATCGTTTTTGAGTGTTCGAGTCCTGATCTGAAATAATCAGAAGTCATCATTTAAGTCCGGGTTTCGTACTGAAGTATACGAAAGCCATATTTTTGAGAAAATTTGAGAAATGACATGTTTTAGAAAATATTTTAAAGAACTCCCGCTCAAGCATCTGTACATGTCCGTATCATTGTTAAATGACATTTCTAGATACGTACAGAATATCGATTATACGAGAGACATGTCGTGAGAAGAATATTTTTGAGTTTTTGTTTTTATATTGTTTTTGGATTTTTTGAAATTTTCTATTTTTATATTTTGTTTTTGTTGGTTTTTCAAATTTTGTATTTTGTTTTTCAAAAATATTTACAGCGAAGCGGTTTTGAAAACATTTTTCAAGAAGATTCGAGAAGACGTTCTAACTCCTCAGGGGTTAGGCTTCGCATGCCAATTCGTCAAACTAAATTGTCAAACCTATCTTTTGGAAGGGCTTTAGTAAATAGATCGGCGAGTTGGTAATCCGTCTTAACGAAAAATAATTCAACAGTACCCTCTTCTACGTGCTGTTTGATGAAGTGGTAGCGGACTCTAATATGCTTAGTCTTTGAATGTTGCACGGGATTGCACGAGATGGCTATGGCACTTTTCGAATCACAATACAAAGGTATTTTGTCAAAAGTTAAGCCATAATCTGTAAGCTGTGTCCGCATCCAAAGAACTTGGGCACAACACGCAGATAGAGACACATACTCGGCTTCTGCGGTTGAAAGTGCAGTACAATCCTGTTTCTTTGACAACCAGCTTACTAGCTTTTCACCCAAAAATTGTGCTCCACCTAATGTATTTTTTTGCTGTAACTTGATCACCTGCATGGTCGGCATCTGAAAAGGCTATTAGTTTAAACTCCGAATCCTTCGGATACCAAAGTCCCATGTTAATGGTTCTTCGTAGGTACCGAAAGATCCATTTAACCTCTTGGAGGTGAAGTTCGGTAGGCTTTGCCTGAAACCGTGCTAACAAACAAACAGCAAATTGAATATCGGGTCGACTAGCAGTTAGGTACATGAGAGAACCGATCATGCACCAATATTTCTTCGGATCGATGGGTTTCCCAAACAAATCAGCACCTATTTTTGGTGAAGTGACCATTGGTGTACCAACAGCATCACAATTTTCCATACCATGTTTTTTCAAAATCTCTATTGTATATTTAGCTTGATTGATAAAAATACCACAAGGGGATTGATGTATTTGTAAACCAAGAAAGAATTTTAGTTCCCCCATTATGGACATTTCAAATTTGCTTTTCATGAGATTTTCAAAATGTTTTGAATGGTTAGGATTGGTTGATCAAAAAATAATATCGTCCACGTAAATTTGAACGATCAAAATGTCATCTTTGTATTCTCTTATAAATAAGGTATTATCAACCGTTCCTTTGGTGAAATTGTTTTTGAGCAAGAAAGATGATAGTTCGTCATACCACGCTCTTGGAGCTTGTTTTAAACCATAGATGGCTTTCTTAAGCTTGTAGACGTAGTCTGGATGTTCTTGGTTGATGAATCCCTCTGGCTGACTCACATACACTTCTTCTTTCAGAGTTCCATTCAAGAAAGTTGTCTTAATGTCCAACTGATAGACTGTGATGTCTTTGTGAGCTGCATAGGCTAAGAAAATCCGAACTGCTTCAAGTCTAGCTATTGGCGCGAATGATTCCTCGAAATCTATCCCTTCTTCTTGTCTATTGATGCACATCGTGTGTCGTTGTGGTTTAGCAGTATTAATGCTTACTCAAGTTTTAAATTTATATTTAGCTGACTTATCAATAACATACGCACTTAACGAGCAATGTACCCGGTCAGTTTGTATATAATGGTAAGTAGAGTGTCAATCACTAAGAGTGGAACGTATTATCTAGTTATCCTAATCAGTATTTTAATATCCTAAGTTAGTTTTACAGCCTAATCTAACGCAAGGGGGGTTCAGCCTGGGAGACTGGCACAGTTGGGTTATGGATTAAACAGTAAATTAAACTAATGAGCACAAATCAGCGAATAGCATACACGTACACAGATAGATAAAAGAGCTATAAGAAGACCTGTCCTGATAATTAAGTAGCTTGTCACTTGTTTTATTGCTAGTTTTATATGAAGTGTATATTAATTAAACCTTTCTCGTTGGTTTCATTATATCGGGATTACGTATGACTATCCTACTTATCCAAAGACGTCAGATTAAATAGGCGAGGAAGGGGTATGGCCGCCCATGCAGTGCTCAGCTAGACACAGAGGTTATCAAAGCACTAATATAAATTCACCAAAGACATCAAACATATAAACTTTAATTGATGGGAAAGCAATTTTAAGGCGGGCATATGATTTTGCGTACTCACATACTACTGGCCATCAATCCTGATGAATTAAAGCTTACTATTACAATAAAACAAAACTACTTAATGAATTGAATACATGCAGGACCTTCTTACAGCTCTAATATCTTCGTTTGGGGCGTGTCTTGTGTTGCTTGTTCGTCTGAATTCGGCTCCTTAGGGTTTTGTGGCACACTAAATTCATCTAGGTCTTGGGGTATTTATAGTTTCTGTCTGAGGGTTCGATGCGGCGCATTGAGTAAGTAGATTCGGCGCATCGACTTAACTTCGCGTGGGGTCCAAGATTATTATATTCTGGAATATTCGTACACCGCCTTCAGATGCGGCGTAACTTAATTCTTGTATGCGGCGCATGTCCTTCAATTGTCTTGGATTGTTTCTGGTGAAGTCTTGATAGTGATACGCCATATGTCAAATGTATAATGCGGCGTATCTGGAGTAGAACGAGCTTGATCTTCTTCTTTGACCAAAGTTTCATATGCGGCGCATGATAGAATTACATGCGGCGCATTCTTCAAAGTCAGGCAATGGTCTTCGAATTCATCTAAGTATGATATTGCGGCGTATCTGTTGAGTGAGATACGGCGCATCTTCTGGATTTCAGTAGACTTTTGACATCTCGCTTGTTTTGCTCCATAATTAGTCCAAAATCGCCAAGTTTCACCTTTTACCTGTTTTTATCTGAGAATCACTAAAGTAAACATTAAAGCACCGATTCTCATAAATAATATAATAAAACAAATCAAATAAATAGGATAAATGATGATTATAAAATGTACTTATTTGAGTTCATCATCTATATCCTCTAGCCACGAGACGAGCTTTGTTGCAAATTACAGTCATTTCCTCATCCGTTTGTTCTTCCACAACCATTTGAGATCAATAACAAGTTTGTCAAGTGGTCGTTCAACAAGTTCCCAACTATCATGTAACTGGTATTGAAGAATTTTCTCCTGCATCGCTTCTATCAATGCGTTGTCTGCCATTGCTTCCCGAATGTTCTTAGGCTCTTTGAGGCTTATTGAGCAAATGTAGATACACATTTCGAGATCTGTGGCTAGTTGTCTTCTCGTCTGAAATGGCCTTGAAGGTTCACCAATAATGTGTTCAATTGAATGGTCTTTCGTCCACTGGAGTGTAGAAGGGTACCTTGGGTTTAACATATGCGTGTTAGATGGTTCTTGTAACTTTGAAGAAGATTCAGCAGAGTCTGTTGCAAATGGGTTTTCAAATACTTCTTCTTCGTCTAACGCAGCATTGTTTTGGTTTTGTGTTGGTTCTTCTTGAAAGGTTGTGTTTTGACTTTGCTCATCAACTCTTGGTAGAACAATTTCAATAACTGGATTTGCTTGAGTCGATGTAGATGATGTTGAGGGAGTTGGTGCGCCAGCTTCGATTGTTGTGGATGCATCTTGTATTGGTGGTGGTGGTGGTTGATGATTTTGAGCGAGTGCAGCGGAATGATGTTGAGATACATTTGTCGAAGGTCCACCACAGTATTCATCAAACATTAACTCAAAGAAGTTTTCCAGTTCTTGTTCTGAAGGTTTATCGGGTGTTGTTGATTGAGCTCCTTTAGGGGCGAGTCCTGAACTAATGTGTCCAGAAGTCTACGGGTCTGGTGCGGGTCCTAATATGGTTTGATTAGAAGCCATCGGATTAAGTGCGGGTTCTAGAGCGAGTCTCTCAGAAGCTATTTGTGAAATCTCGTCAAACTTCACATTCATTGTCTCCATTACTCTTTTTGTTCTCCTATTATACACCCTTAATGCCTTCGAGTTTTCTAAGTATCCAATGAAGATTCCAATATCACCCTTAGCTTTCAGCTTCCCTAGATCTTCTCTGTCATTCGTCAGCTTCCCTAGATCTTCTCTGTCATTCGTCATTCTGTCATCCGGTTTCCGATCGTTCACTAGCTCATATGGTGTTTTATTGAATCTTGGATGGATGAGGGATCGGTTTTGAGTAAAACAAGCAATGGCTACAGCATCAGCCCATGAGAATAGCGGTGCACTAGAATAAATTAGCATTGTGCGAGCAGCTTCCACAAGAGTTCTATTTCTTCTTTCAACTACCCCATTCTGCTGTGGAGTTCTAACAACTGATGTCTGATGTGTGATTTCAACATCTTCAAAATAGGTTCTTAACTCCTGATTTGTGAATTCTGTGCCATTGTCTCTTCTTACAATCCTTACTGGAGCTTGAAGTAGGACTTGAATGCGCTTCAGAAAGGTGATGATGATGCCTGGTGCTTCGTCTTTTGATCTCAAAAACTTTACCCAAGTATATCTTGAATAATCATAGACGATAACAAGAATATACTTCTTTCCATTAATGCTTTCAACTCTCATTGGGCCACATAATTCCATGTGTAACATATGTAACCTTGCTTCCGAACTAGGTACGGTTTTGGGTTTATATGATGCTCGTTTGCTTTTTCCAAGTTCACAAGATGGACATAGGTGTTCCTTGGTGTATTTGAACTTAGGGAGTCCGGTGACGATGTTGTCTTTGGCTAATTTGTTGATGGTGTCGAAATTGAGATGTGATAATCTACTATGCCACAACCATGACTTTGTTCTAGTTGCTCTAGTCATCAGACAAATTGGTGATGTAGAAGCCATTTGGTTGATGTCGATAGCATATAGGTTGGTGCCGCAATTTCCAGTTAAGAGATCATCGCCAACCAAATTTCTAACAAAAACCTTATTTCTCCTAAATGCAACCTCTAAATCTGCATCACAAAGCTGCCCAACTGAAAACAAGTTGTGTCCCAACCCTTCGATGTAGTAAACTCGAGTGATTAAGTAATTCCCAAACTGAAGATCTCTATAACCCAGAATAGCTGCTACATGATCATTTCCAAAGCGTACAGTTCCCATGAATTTCCAGAAGAAATTGATCAGCAACTTTAAATTCCCGGTCATGTGCTTGGAGCAACCCGAGTCGACAATCCAAAGACATATTTCGATAACCTGCGAAGAACAGAAGAGTTTGTGTTTGGATACCTATTTGAATTTGGTTCCATGGGGTTAGGGGTAAAATCAGTATCACACTCATAGAAGGTTTCTACTTGTTCAGATTGAACAACTTTCAATGTGCCATCCTGTAGTATGAATGCTCTACCCGTTGATTTCCATGCACAATACTTAAGATAGTTCCTAGGCGTGTGATAATGTACCCACCGAACAGGTCGAAGGACTCCCCTTCGGTACTGGTCGAAACATACATAATCGCAGGCTCTAGCTAGCCTCCTAAATCCTTCTAGGGCGTAAAACTAATCTCTTATGATTTAGTTACCAACTGGGAATTCGCCAAACGAAGGAATAAGCCCTTCGGGGTATTTTTCAATGAACATAAGACGAAAAGAGGGCAAGACCAAGTCTTACCCACGTCCCCCGTCTCCTCCATGTTCTCTCTTCTTCCTTGACTGACTCGGTAATTCAGGAAGAGTGGACATCAAGCCCTAGCGGTTAACCATAGAATCATGGGACACCCCTATGATCTCCTACAAACGTGGAAACACTCCCCAAGGCTGTTTTCTTCCCCTATAAATAGTCTTGGATGAGTTTCAGTTCTGGTATGCAATCTCTACAGCTCTACTTTACTATACTTTCACTAAAATTATCATACCAAATACTTATTCACACGCCGAAGGTGGTTCGCAGGGTCCAACCCCTGCGTAATCACTTAACGTAGTGTCTTCGTATTTCTTATTTTCAGGTTAGACACAAGCTTGGCTCAACCGCAACATCCCCTATATTCTTTGATCACCATCGAAGGCCTGGTCGTGCAAATTATTGTACAATCAGTGACGCCATCCGTGGGTAGCCATAGCAGCGTATTATGACTATGAGATTTGGCAAATGGATGTTGATAATGTACCCTCCAAACAGGTCGAAGGACTCCCCTTCGGTACTGGTCGAAACATACATAATCGCAGGCTCTAGCTAGCCTCCTAAATCCTTCTAGGGCGTAAAACTAATCTTTTATGATTTAGTTACCAACTGGGAATTCGCCAAACGAAGGAATAAGCCCTCTGGGGTATTCTTCAATGAACATAAGACGGAAAGAGGGCAAGACCAAGTCTTACCACGTCCCCCGTCTCCTCCATGTTCTCTCTTCTTCCTTGACTGACCCGGTAATTCAGGAAGAGTGGACATCAAGCCCTAGCGGTTAACCATAAAATCATGGAACACCCCCATGATCTCCTACAAATGTGGAAACACTCCCCAAGGCTGTTTTCTTCCCCTATAAATAGTCTTGGACGAGTTTCAGTTATGGTATGCAATCTCTACAACTCTACTTTTCTATACTTTCACTAAAATTATCATACCAAATACTTATTCACACGCGGGAGGTGGTTCGCAGGGCCCAACCCCTGCGCAATCACTTAACGTAGTGTCTTCGTATTTCTTATTTTCAGGTTAGACACAAGCTTGTCTCAACCACAACATCCCCTATATCCTTTGATCACCATCGAAGGCCTGGTCGTGCAAATTATTGTACGATCAGTGGCGCCATCCGTGGGACACGCTACAATTAGTCCCGTTATTTCCAAGTAAAATAACCAGTCAAATATACTCACTACTTTTCCGGCATGAATCAAGAGAGAGAAATCACACCCCATCGGGTTTCTCGACTTTAACCCCAATACCCGTAACAGACGCTAACAGTCTTCCGCCAATCACGGCCTCCACCTTTACCACACGATCTCACCCTGAAATAACGCCTAACCATCGTGCATCTACATCAGCCAATCCAGAACCTATCATTAGCCCTGCCTTTGTTGATGCTAATTACGAAGAGCTAGAGTCCTTGCTAAGGGCTCGAAGGAGACAAGCTAGGAACACGGAGATGCGAAGGGAGTTGGAATACTCCAGCGATGAGCACGATGAGGAGATCGAAATGGAGCTGAGGCCTTCGGCTCCTAGAACTACACACCCAGTCCTACGAATTGGGTCTCCTGTTGGTAGAAGAACCTGAGAAAGGAATGTAGGCTTTGAGGGAGTTCCCGAAAGGACTCCCACGAGAAGAGAGGGAATAATTACTGACGGCTCTAATGGAAGGAGTCAACAAAGAGAAAACATGGAGGTAAACATACCTCCACTATTGGCTGCGCATTTGGGAAGAACCGAAGCAGGGATTCCACTACAGCCTTCTCACGCATCTGGTGTGGGAGGTAATCTCTGTCCGTTCAACACAGAAGGAAGCCTTCCTCCCAATGGTATGTACCCCTAGTTTCAAGCTCAAAGTTATCCTCCAAACCCTTACCTCCCTATGAATGGGCAAACTAGCAATCGCTATCCCTCACAAACCGCTGTACCCCATGGTCATCCCATGGTATACCCTCCGTATACCATGTATAATGGCTACCCTCTGAACACGAGTACGCCTCAGCCTCCTTACCCTAATCAACCCTTTTCGGGGATACCCCCTCCTCATTATCCATACAACAACGTCCACATGAGCATACCACCTTACACCTGCTCGTACACAGAGCCTACGGGCGCTGCGACGCCTTTCGTAAGATGGATCGAGGACTATCCCTTACCCGACGGCTTGAAAATGCCTTCGCATATAGGCACCTACGATGGGAAGGGGGACCCGGATAATTTCCTGCATTTGTTTAAGGGAGCTATAAAGATGCAAAAGTGGGTCATGCCTGTAGCCTGCCACATGTTTACATACACCCTTCGAGATTCCGCACGTATCTGGTGGAATGGGCAGAAACCAGGCAGCATCATTAACCTTGATGATTTGAAGGCTAAGTTCCGATCTCACTTCAGCCAGCAGAAGAAGTTCACAAGAACACACCTAACAGTGCACAACATTAAGTAGAAGGAGAACGAAAGCACAAGAAGCTTCGTTACAAGATACACTGACGAAACTCTGCAAATTCTAGGCTTACACGAAGAACAACGCATTTCTGGCTTCGTCCACGGCCTGCGCAACCGAAATCTCGTGGAATTCTTATCCAAAGATCTTCCAGCAACATATAAAGGCCTAACAGAAAAAACATACACTTGGATAGAAGCTAAGGAGGTATCTACCAATGGAGCTCCAATAGAAAACAGCAAAGGAGCGAAGCAATCTCTGTGGGAAGGATCGAAAAACAAACACAAGAGCCATAATAGGTTTACCCCCTATAACAAAGGCCAAAATCATGGTTTATTGGGAAGCCTCACGAAGTCTACGAGGGAAATATTAGCAACTGAGAAGGCAGCCAAAGCCTTCGAGCCACCCCCACGCATGGCGGGTAAAAGCAAAAACAGGGATACTACCAAGTATTGCTACTTCCACGAAGACTTCGGCCACGAAACAAACAGTTGCCGAGAACTAAAAAAGCAGATAGAAGGGGCAGTAAAATCTGGGCAATTGACGCACCTTGTGAAAGGAATAAGGAAGGGTAAAGAGAAAGTCACTGACACGCAAATGGGAAAAGACAATACCCCTCAGGAAGCTTCCATCCTCATGGTTCGTTGGGATTCCTCCAATTTGAAAAAGAGGGCCTCTGAAAGGGAGACATACAACGCAAGGGAGATAACATTCCCATCCGAAGCAGGGGGTTCTCCATCAAAGGACCC
This sequence comes from Artemisia annua, assembly GCA_014162995.1. Lineage (NCBI taxonomy): Eukaryota > Viridiplantae > Streptophyta > Magnoliopsida > Asterales > Asteraceae > Artemisia > Artemisia annua. The sequence goes on along the minus strand of LBNU01022084.1, from coordinate 41,726 downwards.
AGTAATCATTAAAGTTGTGGTCTCAGATATGGAGGTTAACAAAGTCTATATGGACAGCGGAAGTTCCTGCGAGGTAATCTACGAGCATTGCTTTAAGAAACTCAATCCTACGATCAGATCCAAACGAAGAGAGTCAAAGATACCTCTGCTAGGCTTTTCAGGGGAACGATCGTGGCCTTTAGGAGAAATACCTCTGGAAGTAACGCTGGGAAGGGGAAACCTTGCAAGGGCCGAAATTCTCAATTTTGTCATAGTGAAGTCTAAATCCCCCTACAATATGTTAATTGGACGCACTGCTATGCAAAAGATGGGTATTGTGGTCTCTACGGTGCATGCAACAGTTAAGTTCCAAACTGCGAACGGCGTTGGTACTATATTCTCTAGTTACAACGAAGGAGAGCACCAGGAAGCCCAAAAGATGAATGAAGAAGGTAATCAAAAGTGTACGATGGATATTAGGGAAAGCTCAGATTCCAAAGAGCATGAAGTACTAGACGAATCTCGCCCCGAACGAAGGGTGGAAATTGGGAAGCGACTTCCCGCCACCTTCAAGAAAAGATTGGAGAAGCTACTCAAAGCTTATGAAGATGTGTTCGTAGGGAAATATTCAGACATGACAGGAGTTCCGAGGTTACTCACAATTGATGGCAAGCCCTTTAACATGGAACACAAGCTCAACGAATCAAAACACTTCAAACCGATTAAGCAGAAGTCTCGCCAGGTGACACCTGAATGAAGCATAGCAATTCGTAAGGAGGTCGACAAACTCATGGAGGCAGGAATAACCAGAAAGATAGAAAACCCACCGTGGGTTACTAATCCAATTGTAATCCAACGGAGAGATGGAGAATGGAAAATACATGTTAATTTCGAAGACATCAACAAAGCTTGCCGAAAAGAGAGCTACTTGTCAGTAGAAAAACAACAACCATTGTCAGAAGTTCGTTGGGAATGTTTCCTTAGTACGGACAAAGAATGTCATCAGATACAGATGGCAAAAGAAGACGAAGAAAAAACAGTATTTCATGTAGGTAGGAGCACCTACTGCTTCAAAAGAATACCCTTCGGTTTAGAGAATACCGAGGCTACATATAATAGGCTGATAGGAAGGTTATTCAAAAAACAGATAGGGAGAAATCTAAGAGTTTGTGAGGGATACTTGTTTACGGAAAGCAAGACAGAGGAAGACCTCCTCTGTGATGTCGAAGAAACCCTTGTACAGCTGAGGAAAATCAACCTAAAGCTAAATCCAAGAATGTGTTCCTTCGTAATTGAAAAAGAAAGGTCGAACGAACAACCCTTCTGATGAGACGAAAAGTGTTACGCTTTTAGGGGGTCATTTAAGCCCTAATTCGTATAAATGTGACCAAATATTGCCCTAAATCGTTCCTTTTGTCATTTTAGGTACTTTTGAGAGGAATTCTGGAAAACATGCATATTCGGACGTTTTTGGAGCATAAAAGTGAAGAAAACGACACAGTCTCAAAAGATGATGATTTACAACCTGACGGCGTCAGAAGTCACAAGGTGACGCCGTCAGCAAGTTTTGACAAAAGAGTGGAATCCAATTATCAAATGACGGGCCAGAGAAAATTTGGGATTTAACACCTGACGCCGTCAGGTGTTAGGAAATATAGGCCGTCAGGTTATAAATTAAAGAGTGACGGCCCAGAAGGTTTTATAAGGTGACGGCGTCAGAAGTGGATCTAGGCCATCCGAGAAACTTAATGGCGGCGAGCTGACGGCGTCAGCCCTTATAACCTGACGCCGTCAGAGTGTAAAATCTATATATAGTTTTCTAATTTTCATTCATTAGTGTGGAACTTTGTGGAACTTTGTGGAGAACTTTTAGGGCAAACCCTAAAGACGAATTTCCTGTACTTTTTAGGGTTTCCAACCCTTGGAACCCTCATCCTTAATTAAAGATAAGTCTTCACTTTAATTCAATCAATATGTCTATGTGTTGGTTGATTATCTCTTTTGCTTGTCTTTTAATTAACATGTGTAGCTAAATTCTCTAGTGTTTGCTTAGATCTAATGAAACCTAACTATTAATTATTGATTAATTGGTGTGTGTTGTTGTTTGTTGGGATGATTGTTCCATCAATGTTAGGCTCAAGAAAACTGGCCAACCTCCTTTATGGTAACGTGCTTGAACGTCTTGGGAAACATGTAGCCAAGGCATACTAGGCTATTAAGGTAGTATTTAACGCATGAGCCACTGTTTACAACCCCTATGGTTGTGCCGTGCATGGCATAGGGCGAGATAAGAGCTCATAGAATTGGAGAGATATGTATGCCACTCCATGAGTTATTAGGAATACACCCTTCATCCACACAAGTAACACACATATCAATTAACCGGTAAAAGATAGTTAGGGAGTAATGAAATCTAAGTAAACACAACTTTCTCCATATTGTTTTCACAACCACAATAGTTTAGATATTTATTTTATTTTAATTTGCATAAGTAGTAAAATTGGGTTAGTTGACTAGCAACAAATTCCGCCCTTCTTCCAAAACCGAGATTTTAATTGCTTTCATAAAAATATAAAAATACAAAACGAATCCTCCTTCCACCTTTAGACCTATTAGAGTAGTTTTTCTATCCTAACGAACACTATTCCCTGTAAGAGAACGATCAATCCCCCGTACTTACCACTATCCTATACTACATCGGTCAGGTACACTGCCTGGTGGGGTTGTAAGCCTCTTGAGATCCCTCGAGAGGTAAAACCTGTTGTAAGGTTACAAAACCACGCATCAAGTTTTTGGCGCCGCTGTCGGGGAATAGTTATTGTTTTGGTAGAATTTTTATTTTATTAGGTATACTCGCTAGAATCCTTTCTAGTGAGATTTTTATTTTATTTTTCTAGGATTTCTTTAGTCTATCTTATTTCTTCGTGCTTTTGTTCGTAACCACTACCATCAGCCATCATGGAAAATGCGAATCCGCAAAATTTTTCAACCAATCGACCAAATCCGCTACATAATCTACCCCTTCCACTCCAAAATGACATCTTTATGTTCCGTCGACATAATGGTGAATCTTTTCCCGATGCATGGACTCGTTTCTAATACTTATTAAAAAAGGTCCTTCATCATGGTCTTGACTTATTGTTTCCACTTCAAATCTTTTACACTCGTATCGACTGCCAAACCCAGCAGGAGATTGAAAATATGGAAGATGGGAAAATGTGGGATTATGGTGATGAAGAGGCATGGAAAATCTTTGAGATTCTCGCCCAAAAAAGAAGTGGAACATGTGACCCAAAAAATGCAAGCTTAGACCTATTTGGTATTTGGATGGATCAATCGGAAAGCTTGTTTAGTAATGAGGTGGGTAGAGTTGAGCCACCTAAGTGCATGTCATGGTTAGGCACTACCATAATACATGATGAACACATAGGCAATCTTGATGTGATGGAGGATATAGTAGATAACCCAAGCCCATCAAGTACCCCACAAGTCCTACCATCATTTGAGGCACACACACCGCCCGTGACTTACCCGGAAGAAGTAGAAGAGACTATAGGAACCCCGATGGAGGTAGAACCCTTGAACCAAACACAACTAGAGGATATAGGTTTGAACACTTGTAATGACAACCTTGCTCTTAGTTCTATGGAAGTTCCTAGTTTTGATGAATTGGAGCCTCAACCAAAACCGTTACCTAATCTTCCATCCTTGGATGAGAATTTAGGAATTGAAATAGGTCCCGATCCATCCATCAAAACATTTAGTCCGGGTAGTTTTACGTTGAGGGTAGTAGACTTTCAGCTTTGTAGAGAGGAAGTTAACATAGGAGTAAGCCAAGACCTTACATGCTTACATAACCCAGTTATGATAGATCACAAGAAACATTATGGGTTTAAACCGGGTTTATTAGGTCAAGATGGATTTCCAACTAGGAGTCTTTCGAAGTTGATTGAAGATGATCCCTTTTTAGGAGAAAACTTTGATTTACCCATTGACCGAATTGAATTAGGTAAGGTTATGATGATAGGATCCCACATCTTTGAGCATATAATCCATCCACCACTCTTCCCTCACGAGGCATACTTCCACCGAGATGGTGTGTATCGCTACTTCCACCCGCACTTAATCCTAAGTGTAGGGAAAACCTCCCCTATTTCCGTTAAATAAGGGTAGAGTCAGGCTCGTGACTCGAACAAAAACAAGCGCTTCTTGGGAGGCAACCCATGCTTTGTGTGTTTTGTTTTGTTTGTTTATTTGATTTTATTTGTTTCCGTATGTAAGTTATATTTCTTGTTATTGATTCATGCTTCAAACTAAATTGTGAAAATGCTTTATTTTGTTTTTAACTCCGTCTTAACTACATATAAAGGTATTTTGCAAAAGCTGAGTGTAAGGGAAATCCAAATCGGTTTATAAAGAACGAATGAACATGAATCATAACAACGAAATTAGCATACATATTAGTATTTGTTTGAGTTAAATGCTTGTATCGAGTCATAATGAATTTTTGCAGGAATTCCAGGAAGTAAGATTTAGGTTTTCCAGAATTTTTCCTGGAAACTTAACATGAGAATTCTGTCAGAACTTTCTGACGGCGTCAGGTTATAATTTTCTGCAATTTTTGAAAGTTTTGTATTTTTCCGGAAACTTAAAAAGTTTTGTCAATTCTTTAACTTATAATCTCCAGGAACTCTGCAAAATATTCAATCCACAAGCATTATATCTTATTATATAGATTTTACCGCCGATTTTACGCGAGGTTGGCCTTTATCTTTTTCAGGTTAACAGGTTATTTTAGACAAGAAGACGTTTATTATTTTGGAAGGGAAGCTTTGAACGTTCGTCTATCATTGGAAGAAGATCTAACCATGTTACATCACTATCCACAACAAACGATTCAGGGGAGTATTTGATTTCATTCTTTCATCTTATTTACTTTTACGTCTTTTATTTGAACATTGGGGACAATGTTTGGTTTAAGTGTAAGGGGGGTAAATGAAAGCACCGTTGAGAATATACTTACGCTTGATGTTTTGTTTTGTTTGATAGTAAATTTGTATAAAACCAAGAAAAATATTTGTTAGGGCAATTTTAGCGCCAATTTAAAATTTTTTACAACATTTAGAAGTGAAACTTTGATCTTAATGAGCGTCTCATGGATAGGAAATTGTATGACTAGCACAAAACCATACTACTAAAAAATTTTCCACCCTAAATATGTGAGGTTCGCCCCTAGAATTGGTAGGAAAAGCATCCATCTTTGGTGCTATGATGTGAGTACCGGTAGTATTTAGATTCTAGAACTTGCGTTAGGACCATCTCAAATCCACAAGTGAGACTACATTCGTGTAGTTAAGATTTACTACATGATAAGAGGCATTAGGATTAACCTATTGTTTTACACCCGTATATTTGTTATAATTACATTGACTTCATTGGTCAAGTAATTCTCCCACACCCTTTGCGTTGTACCCATTTTTGGTGCACGATACCCTTAGTACACCCTTCCGAGCCTATCCTTTCGTTTCGACCTTTGAGCATCTTACTCAAAGTGAGAATTTGTTACACCCCACTAAATGTACACCCAAATCACCTTAGCCCACCTTGTATGCACCCACCTTTGGTGCATTATTGTGAAAACATTTGTTAAACCCTTAGTTAATTATCCGGTCAATTACATGGTTGCTAAGTTAAGTCATATCCTTGTACATATTGTTTTGGGACGATTGGGACTCATGGGTAAAGTACTAGTGAAATGAAGTAATGGGGAAGAACAACATTATTACCCCCATACGTACTAAATATTTAAAAAGTACTCCAAGTTTTTCGATTATCTTAATTCGAGTCATTAGAATAGTGATGGTAAAGTTATGTAAAGATTCAAGTGTAAGGGGAATGCAACTCCCCTATGATGTATTATTTTGGATGGTAGGGCAAGAGTGTATAAAAAAAAAATCGAAAAATCAAGAAAAATAAAAAAAAATATGAAAAAGAAAGAAGAAAAACATACGGACTACCATCCCGTTTCCTTTTATGTTCCTTTTTAGTTTTTGTTATTTCATTTTTAGACTAAGATTGAGTCGAGTCTTGACTTAAGCAACGATGTAGAGTGCATGTATTTGATCATGATAATTAACTCGCCACCACTAAAATACCCTTTATTCCAACCAAACCGTGTTATCATATCCCTACACCTTACGTTACAACCCTTTATAAAGCCCTCTTTGATAGTTTATCTTAGGTGCTTACGCCTAGTGGAGGAGTAATTGATCCTTTCCCAAGCCTATGGTAATCTATTTGCTATGACAGGTAGTGAGTGTTATTTTCCGTTTCCATTTATGAGATATAAACTTTATGACATTTGAGAGATGTGAGAATCCAAACACTATTTGTGAGGTGCTAGTGTATGATTTCCGTGCTTGTTATGATTAGGGTCGAATAACTATTTGTTGTAATTACTTTTATATTCGTGTTAAATGACCCCTAACTCATATTTTGATTGGAATAAAAGGTCATTTGCTTGAGGACAAGCAAATCCCAAGTGTAAGGGTATTTGATGAGACGAAAAGTGTTACGCTTTTAGGGGGTCATTTAAGCCCTAATTCGTATAAATGTGACCAAATATTGCCCTAAATCGTTCCTTTTGTCATTTTAGGTACTTTTGAGAGGAATTCTGGAAAACATGCATATTCGGACGTTTTTGGAGCATAAAAGTGAAGAAAACGACAAAGTCTCAAAAGATGATGATTTACAACCTGACGGCATCAGAAGTCACAAGGTGACGCCGTCAGCAAGTTTCGACAAAAGAGTGGAATCCAATTATCAAATGACGGGCCAGAGAAAATTTGGGATTTAACACCTGACGCCGTCAGGTGTTAGGAAGTATAGGCCGTCAGGTTATAAATTAAAGAGTGACGGCCCAGAAGGTTTTATAAGATGACGGCGTCAGAAGTGGATCTAGGGCATCCGAGAAACTTAATGGCGGCGAGCTGACGGCGTCAGCCCTTATAACCTGACGTCGTCAGAGTGTAAAATCTATATATAGTTTTCTAATTTTCATTCATTAGTGTGGAACTTTGTGGAGAACTTTTAGGGCAAACCCTAAAGACGAATTTCCTATACTTTTTAGGGTTTCCAACCCTTGGAACCCTCATGCTTAATTAAAGATAAGTCTTCACTTTAATTCAATCAATATGTCTATGTGTTGGTTGATTATCTCTTTTGCTTGTCTTTTAATTAACATGTGTAGCTAAATTCTCTAGTGTTTGCTTAGATCTAATGAAACCTAACTATTAATTATTGGTTGATTGGTGTGTGTTGTTGTTTGTTGGGATGATTGTTCCATCAATGTTAGGCTCAAGAAAACTGGCCAACCTCCTTTATGGTAACGTGCTTGAACGTCTTGGGAAACATGTAGCCAAGGCATACTAGGCTATTAAGGTAGTATTTAACGCATGAGCCACTGTTTACAACCCCTATGGTTGTGCCGTGCATGGCATAGGGCGAGATAAGAGCTCATAGAATTGGAGAGATATGTATGCCACTCCATGAGTTATTAGGAATACACCCTTCATCCACACAAGTAACACACATATCAATTAACCGGTAAAAGATAGTTAGGGAGTAATGAAATCTAAGTAAACATAACTTTCTCCATATTGTTTTCACAACCACAATAGTTTAGATATTTATTTTATTTTAATTTGCATAAGTAGTAAAATTGGGTTAGTTGACTAGCAACTAATTCCGCCCTTCTTCCAAAACCGAGACTTTAATTGCTTTCATAAAAATATAAAAATACAAAAAGAATCCTCCTTCCACCTTTAGACCTATTATAGTAGTTTTTCTATCCTAACGAACACTATTCCCTGTGAGAGAACGATCAATCCCCCATACTTACCACTATCCTATACTACATCGGTCAGGTACACTGCCTGGTGGGGTTGTAAGCCTCTTGAGATCCCTCGAGAGGTAAAACCTGTTGTAAGGTTACAAAACTACGCATCACCTTCGCAAGACGAAGGATTTTGGCCAGCCTAAGCAAAGAAAGAACTTCCCCAATGGCACAAACTCAAAGATCACCAGGGAGGAGTCACGATCTGAAAGACAAGTTGGAAACATTAAAAGCATTTTTGTCGAAGGGTGTCAACAGGTCTTCATCACTTTCTAAGGTCCGCAATGAAGTCATCAATGACATATCCTATCAATGGAACAGAGAGGCTGAAATAGCCTTCCAAAGATGGAAGGAGTGCATGGAGATCTTGCCAATGGTTAAGACTCCAGCTAGAGGTGAGATTTTGCTCCTGCACCTAGGAGCATCCTCCGATGAGATTGGTGCAATGCTCTTTGCGGAGAATAGAAACATGCGGATACCAATATACTTCATTAGTAGAACTTTACTAGAAGTGGAGCGAAGCTATGAAGCCTCGGAGAAGCTAATCTCAGCTCTGATTTATGCCACAAGGCGTCTCCGAAGGTACTTCAAAGATCACCCCATCAGGGTACTCACTGACAAACCAGTCGAATGGGTTTTCCTAAACCCCGCCAGATTGCGGAGAGTAGTCAAGTGGGCTAGGGAATTGGAAGAATATAATATAGAGTATGGGGAGAGCGATATACTTAATGGTCAAAACAATGAAACTCCTGAAGCATGCGAATCAAATATGTCTTCCAACAAAAGACCTTTCCAGGCTAAACATGAAGGAAAGCGCCACAAAGGTGATTCAAAGACGCATATGGCCTCACACAATCAAAAAAAGGCGAGCGCCTCATCGAACTCAATTTCGAATCAGGGATGGAGCAGCAGGCTTCAACAAAGTGACAGGGAGTAACAACCCTTTTACTCTCCGAGACACAAAGTTTGTAGCCACATGCTACCTGTTTAAGTTTCAAGCATAATAAACAATGGACCTTTCTTACATCTACTTCGAGGAAAATGTATGAAACAGGCCCCAGTCCAAAGTAGCGAGGTTTACACGAAAGCAACCCCCCTCCAGCACACGAGTGAGCTGACAAATCCTTTGTAAGTCTTAAAGTAGGATTTACTATAAGATGATTTTTCTTTCATGTATTGATTTCTTCTCACAAAAGGGAAAGAAGCAATAAGGGTAGATGTATTAGTTTTCATTTCTTAAAATGATGTAATCCTCCCTACCCGATTAATGACACTTTGCATTCCCTTAAAATCTCTTGTCTTGTTTTATACAACAAAGATTTTATTAAACCAAGTATTTAGAGTTCAATGTTCAAAGAATGTACCAAGATAGCCTTATCTTGAAAAGCATTACATACAATTCACATTAACTTTCCTAAGAGTCTTAGGGTATTTGAAGCCCTATGCACTAAAAGGATGAAGACGGAGTGGGTCGCGACCCTCCGTCAGCAGTCAAATTATACGATTGCCAAAAACTCTCGGTTGAACAAACAAATGGTAACAACTATACCCTAATATATCTATCAATAACAGATAAAGAGAAGGAACATATCACATCAAAAGCGGGAATACATTTCCCTTGTGCATAAATAATACGCAGCACATATAGTTGCTGCTAAATAGAAAAGTACCATTGTCTTGGCCTAAGCCACATAAGCATAAAACATAAATTGTTCAAGACATAATGTCAGAAGGGTACATGCTACCCTTGGAACCAAATTACTGCGAGCATCGCAGTCTTCACTTACCAGCTGAACAAGGACTTTCTTGTTGAGGTGGGGCAGGATCTTTAGGGTTTGTCTCATGTTGGGGCTTCTCAATACCTATCTCGAAGGGCTGCACATGGGAATCCTTGTCGGTCGGAGAGGGGATCTTCTCAGGAGTTGCTTCGGGAGACAAAGGCTTCTCTGGAGTGACCTTCGGTAAGGAAGTCTTCTTAGGAGTGTCCCTCTTGCTCGAAGGTGGGGGCTTCACCCTGCGGGGCTTCATGGAAAGGAGTGTCTCCACGGAGGCCATTGGATCTTTGGTGGCTTCAACAAGGAAGGGGTACTCTGCTGAGGCTACAGCATTGCTGGCATCGTCATACTCCCTCTCATGAGTAGAGCGGTAGTAAGGAACTTTTGTCAGATCCACTGGCTTACCAGTTGCAGCAATCTCCTCGAGCGTGGTGCATTTCCCATGATACATTGCAGCATTTACACAGTCTGCTATCACTTTCCCAACCTCGTCGCTGTGGTACAACTCCATAGCAATATACGGAACCACCTTGGACACCACAGCAGCCCTATCTTTCTTCAAAGCTTTGTGCTGGCGTTTCAAGCCATCCATTTCCTCCCGAAGCTTAATTTCCTTCTCCTGAAGGGTGTCTCTCTCAGACTCCAGATCCTCACATTTCGACTCCAAAGCAGCAATCTCCTCTTTATAACTACCAATCTTTGCTCCCTCTACACGCAGCTTCTTGCATTCGGATTGAGTGTCTTTAAGCTTCTTTTCAAGGTTTCGGATATCGTTTCGAAGGTCCAGTACCAGGGGATTTTTCTTTAAGTCCTCTAAGGCCTCCTCACACTTAGTTTGCAGATCAGCAAACTCCTGATCCCCTTTCTTTTCATTGGCAAGGAGAGCATTCATTTTTTCACGAGCTCCTTTCAAAGTGCGGATCAAATCCCTAGTACGGTCATTCATGTGATTATCCAAAACCGCATGCCTTGTATAGCTTTTGTCATGCAAGTCACAGAGCTCCTCCATGGACATGTTGTCTAGAACTCCTCTCCGGCTAGGAGGGGTAACTTTCTCGACCAGCTGGTGGCAGGCAAGGGCATCCGGAAGCTCCTTCGTGTTGGGCAAGCCTACAATTGAAAAAGATTCGTCAGTTGCAAGAAAAGTTCCCATTATTTTCAGATATATTATTTTTCTTACCATGAATATCCACATCAAAAGTTTCAGCAACATTCTGAAAGGCTTTTCCTTTAAGACCCTTCTGCCTCGTAGTCCTGAAGGAGGGAGTAGGTAACTGAAGTTTCCTCTTGGGGTTTGCTTTGAGCGCCTTCGCCTCTGTTCCCTTCCTATGCCTCACTCTATCAGCTATGCCAGAGGACCCCACAATTGTAACAGGCTCTTCATCGGAGGGTGGGTCGTCCGAGTCCACAACATTTTCAATAAGTTGCGGTGCTTCCTCAATGGCTAGTGCTTTTTCAGACTTGGGGGGCTTCGCAGAAGCAAGGGGTTCAACGGCAAGAGCATCCACATCATTGTTGTTTACAGACACAGATGGAGAGCCAACCCCATAGCTGACCTCCTTTGGATCCTTGGGTAAAAAGCTTGTTTCCCTAGCTCCACCAACTACGACAAAATTTCTGAATGACATCTCTGCAAACAAGGAAAGAAAGAATAAATATCATCAGATAAGTCATTTTAAATTATTAAATTAAAAATGTACATACTTTCTCCATCACAAATAATTTCAGGCTTCTTTGGGGAACCCTCCCAACGATCAACAATACCGGCCATGTACAGGATCGGCTCAGGGAATGTTTGCACATTCACTGGATGGCGGGCAAGTCGTTGGTATAATGGAGTCCTTCTAATAGCATAAGGAAGCTCATCATTGAATCGTCTCTTATCAAACTTGTATTCTTCATCCAATAAAGCAGGGTAGTCCGAAGGTATGATTGTCTCTTGGATATAAAAGAAACTTCCTTTCCAGTCCGATATATTTGTAAATGGTTTTAAAAGCAAATGTGGCACATCAGCATCTCCCCTTTTGGCTAGGGTTAACCAATCCCCAGCAGGATAAAGGTTCATAAAGCCCCTAAGCACATCTAGTATTGGGTCATAGCCGTAGGCTTTACACATCACGATGTAGGTGGTAAGCTTGGCCAGGCCGAAAGGGTTAAACCTAGAGATGTGTACTTTGTAGTATTGCATAAACTCTAGAATCAATGGGTGAATGGGTATCCTAAAGTTGGATAGAGTAAAAGCATGTGTATACAGCCCTACATAACCTTTTGGTGCATCAAAAATTCACTGATGTTTTTTGGGAAGCATGATTTTATACTTTTTTGGTATCGGATAATTTTCATGAAACTCATGTAAATCCTCTTTCGAAAGAGTACATTTTTGTTCTTTGATTACAAATTTTGCTTTCATACTCATATTGATTAATTCGATAGTGACGTTTAAGATCAGTTACGAAAAACTTTACCTTTTCGGAGGAATATGCGAAGAGCTAGATCGAACGTGGATTGTTTAATCAGAAAGATCCACAGTGATTATCTGTTATTGTGTGTAAATTTTGGGCGGAGAAGTAAAATGAATTAGGGTTAGGGGTAACAAAAAATTTATACCGCCTATCCATTTAATCTGGACCGACCACGTGTCCTTTTGTTTTTTACTTATCCGGATTTCAAATGGATTTTAAATTTTGAAGAGACGTGTCGGTGTTTACCGATGCGTAATTAGTTATAGTTTTCTATGCAAGTGGTTTGGCTAATTATTAACGCATTTAATGCTTAAGTAGTTGAGGCACTATAAATTTTGTACCGTTTTTATACGAAGATGGTTTCATGTGTAATTGTGATTTTAGAGTCGTAAGCAATGTACCTTCGTAGATGTACATCACTTTCGATTTGGGGGCTTGATAATGTACCCTCCGAACAGGTCGAAGTACTCCCCTTCAGTACTGGTCGAAACATACATAATCGCAGGCTCTAGCTAGCCTCCTAAATCCTTCTAGGGCGTAAAACTAATCTCTTATGATTTAGTTACCAACTGGGAATTCGCCAAACGAAGGAATAAGCCCTCCGGGGTATTCTTCAATGAACATAAGACGGAAAGAGGGCAAGACCAAGTCTTACCCACGTCCCCCGTCTCCTCCATGTTCTCTCTTCTTCCTTGACTGACCCGGTAATTCAGGAAGAGTGGACATCAAGCCCTAGCGGTTAACCATAAAATCATGGGACACCCCCATGATCTCCTACAAACGTGGAAACACTCCCCAAGGCTGTTTTCTTCCCCTATAAATAGTCTTGGATGAGTTTCAGTTCTGGTATGCAATCTCTACAGCTCTACTTTACTATACGTTCACTAAAATTATCATACCAAATACTTATTCACACGCCGGAGGTGGTTCGCAGGGCCCAACCCCTGCGCAATCACTTAACGTAGTGTCTTCGTATTTCTTATTTTCAGGTTAGACACAAGCTTGGCTCAACCGCAATATCCCCTATATCCTTTGATCACCATCGAAGGCCTGGTCGTGCAAATTATTGTACAATCAGCGTGCGACTATTAGTGGTGTTCCTAATTCTTTTAATTTGTTTACCAATATATCTAGATTTAGCACTAGGTACTTTAGAAACGTTCTTCTGTGCAGGCAAAACATTCACATTTGTAGAAACACAATCATCATGATCATCATTAATTAAACATTTCTTGCATATTAAACACACAGAGTCATTACACGCATTAGAAATAGTACTTTTGACATTACATTCAAATGAAATATGTCTTTTATTACAAAGCGATACCTAGGATGTTCTTCTACTTCTTCAACTTTATTCATGCTACTACTCTTAGAGAGTGACAAATATAAGACTTCAAAAAGAGTAAACTTAGATGGAAAGGGTATCGATCTGCACACGGTTCAATGCCCTATTTATGATTATGACCTTAGACCGGAAGTATATATTTTTGTTCGTTGCGCCATTGGCCCAGTGCAAGACAAACTTTGGTTGATATTATGATATGGTGAAATCTCCCCTTTTAGAAATAATCACCTTCGTGGATCGAGCAAAACTCCCATCCAACCTTTCCTTCTTACATGATGTCGTGATTCAATCGATTCTTTGGATTCTTTGGCACAACCAGAAATGAGGACTTTCAAGAACAAACAAAGAAACAAAGATGTGATACTAAATGATGTAAAACTTCATTCTTCCAATTGGATATCAAGTAGCTAGAGGTAGACTTTTTTTTCTTTTTTTTTTTTTTTTTAATTGGGTTTGGTGGTTCTCGAACCCTGGTAAAGCCCTATTCATTCATTGCAATATTTTATACTAGCTTCTTGCTAGATTATTTATGCAAATGTCATTCAAAAAAAAAAGAAAAAAAAAAGACAGTTAAAAGGACATAGTGCATTTTTTTTTCTCGTATAAAATAAATGTCACCAAGTGACTGATCTTTCAAATGTTAGGCGCCGATATATTTTTCTATCAAATCCTACATAGGAGTTTAACGTGTTACCGTGGTGAGACTGATCAAGCTTAACACTTGGATTGACCTTTGTAATTCATTGTATAAAAAAATACAAAGGTACGTAACCGATCATCTGGGGCACCTACCTGTCTCATGGCTAACTCGAGAGAGGTAAATTGTGTAATGCCGTGATTAAAGGGACACATGGACATGATTTGAACCCATGACCTCTAATTAACGCTACAGCTTCCCATACCATTGGACTACTATGTAATACACTGTAGTAGTGTAGTCTTGGTGCAATTCCAGGTGTGCCTTCTCCAAGATCCACGTTGCGAATGTGTTAGATCAGCTTCTTTTTTCTTTTCTTTCTTTTTTTCTTTCTTTTTTATTTATTTATTTATTTATTTATTATTATTATTATTTTTTTTTTATTTTTTATTTTTTTAACTGTTGTTCTTCATGTTATTTGCTCTATCAATGTAGGTTGAGTTCAAGTTGTATTCCCTGAATTGGCATCTCATTTGTGTCACTTGTAGATTCTTTACAGATGTGTATGTATCAAGCAATTAAGTTAGTTAAAGCTACTTTAATACGTAATCTTTTATATAATAAAAGAATTACATCATTTCGGAGTGTTTTTGACAAAACAATCTTAGTGGAAAAAAAATTGGACCAATAGGAGACCTCGATTTTGCCACCTAAGCGAAATCTAGCAATATGATTGGCCAATAGAAAGTCAAAATTGAATTGATTTTGGTCAAATTTTAATAAATTTGGTGGAGAATTTGATTAAGGAAAAAAAATGCATAAAAATATAGGTGTCAAATTTATAAAAACAAAAACTTAAAAAAAGAGGAAGTAATTAATAAAACTTTAGTGGTTGAACTTTAAATAAATTATGTAGAGCTAAGTGTAAAATTACAAGTTTCCATGTTTTCTAATAACTTTAGAAAAACACAAATTACCCCTTACACTTTGTACCCCTTATACTTTATAATATTAACTTTGTTTAAAATTACATGAGTATTAGTATTAATTTTTAGACTTTCATACGTTAAAATTACAAAATTTGGTAAATATGCGAATTAGTTTTAATATTGTTAGTTTTAAACTTCATCCATTAGAATATTTTTTTTTTAAATAAAGACTCATGTTATTCTATTTAAAAGTTTAATTCATGCGTACATGGGTTTGAATATTAAATACGGCTAAATTATTAGTAACGGTAATATAAATATCAAATAGTAAGCACGAGTTACTGTGATATGAAAATAAATATACGCGATTCTATTTATAACGACGACTCATGAAAATAAATATATGCGTAATAGTTGGTCGTTGTAAAGGAATTAAACTATGTACATGAGAATTATTAAGCAATAATACATAGTTTTTAATCAAGTTATTACGTTACTATATTGCGATAATGTTATTGAGTTGGTAATCACGGATGTGAGATACAACCATTATTCTATACTTATGATTTATATGTTAACCTCTTTTTGCTTCTGGATAGAATCCGAAAGAGACCTCAACAGAACTTTGGCTTATACCTTATCTAGATGATAGTTTTTAGTAACCTTTTTTATGGTTTAACTTTTTTTGTCATACACCAACTTTTAGTAATTTTTTTAATGTTTTATTAAAAACTTATACACTTAATATTTGTGTTTTTACTAAAAACACACTAAGCTATGATAGAAATAGTTGTGAGTTCACAGGTTTTTTACTAAGCTTCTCAAAAAAACTTATAATTTTATCCTAAACTTATTGTGTTATGATAATTGAATAAGCCAATAAGCACCTTTAATAAGCATAACCAAACACCCCTGTAGTTCTAATCTGAATTTTTCTTATTTGATGTTATAACTAACTTTGTTGTTATCCTCACTATAATGCAACATGTAAGTGGTTTTTGCAGTTTTATGATCTTATCACACATGCTAAAGTGTAATGCAATTTGTTGTATGCGTTTTTTAGAGGAGGATTAAGTATTACACATGATTTTCATGGACACTATGGGTATCAACCAACGGTCTAAAATATGGGTATCTTTTATACCTCGATGATTTAGGCCAATTGTAAAGAAAGTTGCACTAAAGTGAAAGGTCGGTAAGGATTCGAACAATCCTAAAAGACTTACGAATGCACTCTTTGTCATTTTTTTCATGCATTTATAATTTACTTATACAAATAATTATAATTTCCTTATATAGTTCGTTCTCAGAGAAAAATTATTTTTATCAATTATACATACACGTAAGATTAAATTTGAGTTATACCCATTGCATTTTTTTTCTCTTTATGTTATACATTATAAAGAAGCTATAGTGTAAACATCTATGCTAATTTGGTAATTTTATGATCAAACATGAGAAGTAAATAGCGCAAACTTATAAAAATACAATTTTCCGAACAAAAAAGTACATTAGTAAACATGGTATGATGGTTATTCATAATCAAGGGAATGAATCAATCTTCAAAGCTATCTAAATATGCTACATATTTTAACGAAAATATAAGTAAAAGAAATACCACAACACATCGTAAATTGATCACATGGGTTTGCAAAACTAAAAGCATATATCACTAACATCTCATGCAAGTCAAGTATCATCATGTGATTTTGCTTGAATAATAAAATACAATTTTTAATCCAAAAGCACTCTCCTAAAATAATAGGTAGATTATAATATATATAAATATGATTTTGTGTTTTTAGTCCATCAAGTAAAACCAATTGAAATATTTTAAGTGATTCATTTCTTAATCGATAATAATACATAAGCAAAACGTAATTTTAAAAACCCTGTGCGTGCACAGGTATTATAACTAGTTTATTTAAAGAATAAGTATTACTCATTTATGGTAGGATTAGGTAAAATTGTATATCAAGAGTCAATCTAAGAATTTATGGTAGGATAAGGTCTTGTGCAATCATTTAAGTACTTAGGTTCAACTACTATGTTTCTAAGCACATGGAGGGGTCTTCTAATTGCAGCTCTTTTTTCCTAATAATATAAACTAGTGGCCTGCAAGATGTTCAATTATTTCAATAATATATATATACATATTCACTTACACATTCTTCAACTTTCTGAAATCTGTTGGGAATATAAAGTGATGTATACTCAAGCAACTTTGATAAAAATATTCGACTAAGGGAAATATTCCTCTCAGCTCGTCAAGTTTTATATATACCACTAATACGAACTTAAACTATGGATATTAAGGGAATATATATTACGTATGCATAATTAAATACCATCTTAATTGATGTAATGTATTCTTCATCATTTAATTATTCATTTGAAATAAACTTTTCGTGTTGGACTTGTTAATATGGTGTAAGACGTGAGAGTTTTTTTGATTGTATTTTCTGTAAATATGTTATGCAAAGAACATATTATCCAATTTATTTATTGCTAAACCATTCAGTTAGGCTGTGAGGAATGACGACTCAGGTTTGTTTTAATCATCATGATCCTTGCGGTTTTCTAATCTAATTTGACTTGAACATTTTCTTCTCAGTTTTTCCTTGATTACCATGCAGCTACATCTTCTTCTAGCTAAGGTTTGCGGGTTTTTTTATTCTATCAAGATGATCGTGTAATCGAGAACATATATTAGTGTCAAACCCTTATGATTTTCAATATTTTGATCTTAACTTTTTTTTTTTTTTTTTTTTTTTTTTTTTTTTTTTTTTTTTTTTTTAACTGTTGGTACTATGTTGAAAAATAAGCCTAATACTTTCTTTCTGTTTGCCGGTCTAATAGTTTGTCTTTTACCTACTTGCTAATATAATGTCATCAAATAATCAAGTTTAATTAATAGACACAAAATGAACAGATTATACTAGATTTTATGGACACTCTAGCTCGTTTAGTTCTGGCTCTTATGATCTCTTTCATCATGTTGTGCGCAAGATATAGAAACACTTATGTGTAATTTAATTGTAGCATCATGCAGCTTCTTTTTTAATATATCGTTCAAGCAATAAAATCCAAGCTATTAATTTCTTGGAAGCCTTCATCATAGAAGATAGATAGATAGATCACGTTTGAGGACTAGCTACCCTTCTTATGAAAATTATTAAACAGTAATACAACAAAACTAAACCAAAGAATTTGGGGAAAAAAAATGGTTTTAGAAGTAAGTAAAACTTCCAAATGTTGGGTCCAAAAATTGACCCAATTACCCTGACAAGGATTTGAAAATAAAATAGCCTAACTTACTGAATAAAATAGTAAGTTAACCTTAAACATCAACAAGTCACTGAGTGAACAGTCACTCAGTGAGTTACCTTCAGGATGTTCGGGACAAGTCTAAAGAAAAGACTTTCCATTCAGTGAGGCGGTACTCAGTGAGTGGCACCTGAACCAAAGAAGAAGGTAATGGAGTTAGTGAGTGATGACAATAACTCACTAACTCCCTGAAGCTATCTCTAAACAAACATACTCCCTGAAGATCCTCAAGGTCCCTGAGGAAGCCTTAAGGTCCCTGATGATGCATCATGCTCCCTGAGGATGCTCATGCTCCCTGAGGATGCTCAAGCTCCCTGAAGATGCCTCATGCTCCCTGAGGATCCTCATGCTCCCTGAGGATGCTCAAGCTCCCTGAGGAAGCATTGGGAATACAAGCTACAAGCATTGGGAATACAAGCTACATGACAAGAAAGTCAAACAAGACAAAAGTACAAAAGTAAAAGGAATATTCTGAAGCATATTCCAAGTGGTGGATGACAACCAATCAATCACATGTTGTACTTTGTACTTTGTAGCTATATATATGTATGTTTGTAATAGAGATAGTTATCCATCCTAAACAAACACAATAATACTTAGTTTTAGTTAGTATTAGTTGATAGGATGATCCTCTCATTGAATCTCAAGCTTAGCTTGGATCAATGAGAGTTTATTGTCATTCTAACGGGGATAATATACCGAAATTATCCCCGTAAAGAAGCTGAAGATGTTATCATGTAGTCATGTGTATTTTGAGTAATCTTGTAACTATTTTCATTATATTTAATGAAGTTCTAATTTATGTTTATCAAGATTTGCTCAATCTACATGGACCAACACCAAATTTTCTCACATTACATTTTCCTAGCAGTGTTTTACCTCAAAAACCTCTCTGATATCCATTTTTCATTTGCAAGAAAACTCACCAGGGGAATGTCTTGTCTTATGAACTAATTGGCCCACAAACACCAGAACTGAGCAATTGCACCCTAAGGGAAATCAGTGTGACTTAGAAATGAATCTGTGATAACGCTTAATTGCTAGCTAGTAAACTAGTGGAACTTAAATGCGTATCTATAAGGCGATTTACGTACAATTTCTATATAAGATAATAAGATGGTTGTATGTGTTAAGTGTCGGTGGCGACAAAACTCCCAAATAGTGGCCGTTACCACCTAAAATTGATTAACCTTAAGGGTTTTATTAGATACATCAATTGCTTAAACTTTGTCAAAAAGTATATATGCCCTTTGAAATTCATGTTTGAAATTGCAATCAAGCTAGATTGTGACAGCAAATAAGAAGAAATTGGAACACATTTACATAAAGATTATATTTAATCAAGATATAGTCATATATAGAGGTTCATGCTTACCTCTGTGTAATAAACATGAAAATTATTACAAATTATAAATTTACAAGATACAGAATTAAGGATGTGCGATTTGATAGTCAACTGGGCTTACACTATCTGCAATGTCACAAGTTCGACTGTTTCCTTCTCCTTGAAGTTATTTAACAACACTATACAAATTTACCATCAATTCTTCTGCATATGTATTCAATTCGGTGGGGGTAGACAAGTTATCATATATTTATAAACACGGACAAAGGAACCAAACATAACCCTCTTTTCCTCAAATCTGTGCTTCCATTATTGCTTTCTTGAAATGTCATATCCTTGCTTCCATCTTCAAAATCACCTCGTTTTCCCTAAGATTATATAACACGAAAACGGGTTATAGATATTAACCATTGTGTTGTAGTAAAGATAATATAAGAGTTGGTAGAAAATATTTACCAAAGAATTCTGTATAATCTGATTAAACCCCATATGTGGACTCCCAACCTATTAACAACATCCACATATAAAAGAAATTATCATTAAGCAAAACAAATAAAATGTTTTGTAAAATAGAACGATAATTAATCTTATGATCATACCTTTGGACTATTAACAGGAGAGCTAGCAGTATCTTCCAATGAATCATCATATCGAATATGATTTCTTGTTCTTCTATTTTTTTTCTTGATAAGATTCAACTTCTTGTCAAATTTTGGGGTGGCACCATTCATCGAATTCGCCATATTATTCCACTCAACATATGAAGCTGCATCAGATAACTCAGGTTGGTCATGTAGCTGCTGGTGATGAGGGTCTTCATTAAAATTATCATGTTGATGTTTATGAGCTAATGAATTGTTTTGATGATCTTGCTGTTGTGCAAGCATAAAATCTTCAAAATATGTAGTCCAACCACTCTCTTCGGCTGTTACGGTGTCGCTATCAACCATAGAGTTGTTCATGGATGTGTATGAATATGATGAGTGATTCGAGTCCATAGATAGAGAGATATAGAGGTAGAAAGTTTAGATATAAAGAAGCAATGACAATGAGGAGTTGCACACTTGTATATATAGAAATGAAATATAATAATAAAAAGGTATTAGAATCTTGTGTTGTGGGGGCAAGTGAGTTGTGGAAGTTAAATGAAGAAGTTGCGACAGAAGAATATAAGAAATAGTAAATGAGAGAGAGACGTGCTAAGAAGGAAACAAATATGATAGGGTATAGAGAGTTGACCTTTGTAGCCCCATCAAATGGAGCCTTCATGTGTAAAACCTCCTATGTAAAGTTTCATGGTTTTTCTCACCACCCCTAAAACTAGCCATCTTATTTAGTTTTAAATATATAAAATTGTTTTCGTTTTACAAAATAAAAAAGGATAATGAAACATGATCAAAAGATCCATGATTAGCACACTTGAAAGGTTACAATATATCAACCCGAATAATACATTGAACTAATTGGTATAACCCTAACTCATGTAATAATAGAAAAAGATACTATTGATGCTCGCGAAAAGGAATCTCCTCAACCCAAGACTTGAGCTTTATCCTTGCAAGTGGTTGTTGACCTTGATTTGATGGCACACACATGAGGCCAGTGTCCGCTAGCCACTAGAAGATCGGTAACAATTTGGAGAATAAGAAGATGAACATGATCAAAGCATCCAACCAACTATCCGAAAGTTACAAATGCCACAAATCAAGCACCTCGAACACCTAGCCACAAAATAAGGGTGAACACCCAATAGAAAGACATGGAAACGATCCAAAAAATAAATGAAGTTGAACCAATACGTGACACATAACCAAGTTATTTGTTTTCGCAAATTTTTGTAAACTTGTATAAAATGGTTAGTCGTCAGTTAGGCAGTCGTTGTGTCGCTTAATGATTGGATCACCGTAAGTCTTTGTAGTGATCGAGTTAGGATCAGATGAGAAATATAATTAAGATGGGAAGAATGAGAAAAAACCACAACTATTAATTTTAAATGCATCCACAAAAATAGATGTATCTCCTAATTATTTCTTTTTTCTTATTTGAATTTTGTGGCTAGCTAGAGTTTCTTCTCACTCTTCTCATTTCAATAACTCTTCTTAGTAGATATATTCCCTGTAGTGATCTCCAAATGACTATTGTTTTAAGGGAGCTCGCTCGATTTGTAGATTGGTCCGACTCGTATTTTTTTGAACGGCGGCAATATATTAGAAACTAACTAGCAAAAGCTAGAAAATTACATAGAGTTAATAAACATTACAGGATTTTGTAACCAACCTAACCAATTAAACTTGTGCTTAGGATTTCTAGAAGAAATCCACATAAACGATTGAGAAACAATAGAGTCCCAAAGCATCGCCTGGTTAGGAGAAGGAGAAGAGAAAACCAAACGATTACGAAAGTTCCAAATAGACCAAAGAAGGGTGCCACCCACCTCTTCAAGAAACAACCGCACCTTCAAAGAAACGCGCAAAGAATCCAACCAAGAGAACCACTCCATGATGTTAGCACAAACCGGGATGTCAATATCCCACCGTTTAGCCAATAAGTCCCACAACGCTTTTGCCATATTACAATTGAAGAAAGTATGATTTACCGATTCGATATCATCTTGACAAATGGGACATAAAACTGAGCTGACATTAATACCTCTTCGATTCAAATTAAGCCTGGAAGGGAGCTTGTTTAACGTTAAACACCATAAAAAGATATTAACCTTAATTGGAATATATTTGTTCCAACGAGTTGCATCAGGAACAATGTCAAGAGTTTGATCATCAACCAAGTGTCGAGTAGAAGCAACTGAAAAATCACCTGAAACCTCTAACGACCAAATCCAACCACTTTCGAACCCGTGTTCGATAAGAAACTAGACATCCAAAGTTTTGCATGCATATATCACAAATATAAACTACAGACTTCTAGATCGTTGTAGTTAATTACTTCAACTTGAGAAACATCTTAGAAGAAACTTTGTTATGTATCATGTGAAATGATGATGTATCTTTACGTGTGATATGTGAACTCTAATCTTAAACTTAAATACTGCTTAGTGGCTAATACACAACCGGTTAGTGGAGCCTATCGTGAATAGTATAGTATGGTTGTTATTTCAGACACTTTATATATAAGTTAGCCTTTTTAGTTTGGACATTTTCAATTTGCTCTTGAATGTTTTAAACATGAGTTAAATAAAAATCCTTTTCCGTTTACAGTATATTTTAAAACTTTTGTATATAAAACAGTAGTACTATACTTTCATTGGATATTCAAACTCATTGTTCACGATAGAACGTATCTCAGATCGTACCATAGTTTCACTTGTATAGGCATTACAAAGACCTTCAGTTGTGGCTTAATGTATTTTCTCTTGTATTACTCTTTAAAGATACCTCAGGTTGTTATTGAATGCTCTAAAAGCTGCGAGATTTACTCCCTTCACCATCTCTTGTCATTTTCGTAAATTGTAGCTTGAATGGATCATTAAAGATTATTTGAACAAACGTTTGATCAGATAATCCATTGTATTGGATAAATACTTGGTTGAAATCTTTTCAAGTAAAACTTTGTCGAATACCAAACTTGTCAATTAGACCAATGTATCAAGTAACAAGTATGTCATATCCATCACTAGGGCACATATAGTTCTCTTTAAATTTGAATTCTAAATTTCCTTCCAAATATAATGTGAAAATTTTCACTTTAGAATTTGAATTTAGCTCTAACCAGAATATTTGATTCTAAGAATGACTAAAAGTTTGAATTTGACGAAAACATTTGATTTTAAGAATGAACAAAAGTTTCATTTTACTTAAGTTTCTCTAAGAATTTACTAAGTGTTTATATCGATGTTCACTGATGTCTCAAACCAATATCGCAACCTTTGACTATATATCATCTCAACCAAATGTCGCAACGTTCAATAACAACTTCCTTAAAATGTAAACCCTTTGAATGACAAAACACATGTCACAACTTTCAATCCTCAAACCAAAAATATCGGAAATCTTTGAGCCAACAAAATGTAGCAACCACAAAAGCAACACTATTACTTAGTAGAATATCACAGCTTGCACCACAAAAGTAAAATGTTGCAACTTTGTATTCTCAGAACAAATGTCGCAACTAGACTATTGCAATATTATTCCAAACGACTAAAACTAAAGATATTCTTTGATAATAACAAGAAAGCATCAACATTTTCTTCAAAATCTATAAGAACTAGTGATATTACTCAACTTATGATATTTTCCGCACAAAAATGACACTTGCTATATTTTCCACAAACAAATAAAACTCTTCGTATTTGTAAACGTTTTCACAAATATCTTCCAATATGTAGCGATAAACAGTTACGTACACTGATTTGTTAATTTAGCAAATTTCGGCATAGGCCATCTATTTTTAGCACATGTAAGAGAGGATGTAGAGAGTAATGTCATGTTTTTTTACGGAATATGAATGACATGTTTGTTAATGCATTGTTAAATTTTTGTTGTCAATATATATATTCGAAAGATCTTGTAAAATTTTATAAAGCATATAGGATAAATTCATCGGCGCAAAAAAGTTTGTGGATCGACGCTAAAAGATATATAATCAAGGTATTAGGATTAAACATTTATTAACTCTTTAACTAATTAATAAATAATAAACAACAACATGACATGAGCGAATCGACTCACACGATTGTACTCAGAAAGAGCCTCATAGTAATGAGTCGTCAGAGGTTTTGATAGATGAGGATTCATATAAAACTGTTGTGGTATGATTGGACATTAGATCCAACGAGTTGGGAAACCCGCGCGTTGCCGCGGGGTGTTTTCCCAAAGAAGTATTCCGTGATGTGTGTTGTATGTGTGTGTAAGAACATTGGTAAACCTGCCAAAATGTGATAGTTGCTGTGATAGTCAATAGTTTCATACATTGCCTTTTTAAATCTGCTATACAAAGCAGTTTTGGCTGCTAAACCTGGCAAAGTGAATGAAAAACGACATAGTTCATATTCGTTAAGATTACAAATATTATGAAACAAAAGTTCTTCTAGACGTTCAACGCCTCCAAGTTCCTTGAACGGCTCCTATCTTCGTCAACTATAAAAGGTTTTTGGTTATCAGTTGCTAGTAGCATTGTTTTTAGCGGTATGCCCAGAAGCAATGTCTGGTCCTGATCACACACAAATAAACACAATTCAGCAGAAAGACACCGGCTTTATATACTAAAGTATGGAAAATAAACAATTGGTAGATTAACATAAAAATTAAACAGCACTAAAGATGTAATTTTACTAAGGATGGTGCAACATGTGACAACAAAAGAAGATAGTTGTATGAGAAACAGTTTGATGATAATTTAATAATAGATATCAATTGAAGAATTTAACCTCTAAAAATTTAAACAATTCACTTTATACATTAAGATCAAACAATAAATTACACTTTGCCTCAATTTAAGCCCTATTTTGTACTGCAACAAATTAAGTCCATAAAGCTGTTTCCTAAATAAATACTGATATATTAACATTTTCCGCATTATTCTCCTGATCGTTCACTAAGTTAAAGGAATACAATTGCAATCTCCTATAACATTGGACTCGTTATGAGTAGGATAAGGTAGAATTAAAAAAATACACACCTGATTGAAGAAGAGAGCAACATGTGCTAGTTTTACATGCCTATCAACGTCAGTATGCTCACACACAATAAAGGGTGATTTCCATCCATGCTCTAAAGTCACTGGCTTTAGATTGCTTTTTGCAGCCCATTGTTGCACAATTTTACCCGCATCAAGTGACCCGGTGAAAGCGATATGCAAATGCATGCATTCAATTGTCATGTTGATCCTAATGAGTATAGGTGGCAACATAGGTGGGTTGGATAACGGATAAAAACCGGAACACTTTTATGATTAAAAGATTGGCATATTAGCTACCTGCAATTCACAATCACCAAAAATAATCACTACATGGTTCTCATATGCAAATAACAAATATGGTTGAGAGGGGCATTTGGTAGATAAATATATGTAACGCACCTTATTTCCAACTGCAAACTTGTCAAACTCACAGCATCTGGTTCATTATCTAATTTGTCAATAACAACTTGGTTGCTAATATGGTATATTTTTTTACTTCGAGAATTAAAGGTTGTGATTTAAATAATGGTTTAGGTACGTACCTGACCCTAACGGAAATGGTCAACGGCTGCCAAAGCTAGTGTGACAGCAGGATTTGTGGGTGCACCAGAGCGACGGCTAACTGCATTAATCATGGGATGCAATAACCACACCCTCCCTACCATGGGGGGTCCACCTATTTTGGTCAAACAGTACAACCCGTGAAGCATACCGTACAACCGGCAGAAGCATCAATCATAGGGAGGGTGTGGCTTAGGGAGGGTGTGGCTAACTCACCCCCTAAAAAATTATATACTATAACAACAATTAAGATAGGATACGAAAACCAATAACAGATACCTTGAATTAGTCCAGTATTCTTTGTAACATCTTTTGTTTCATACTTTCATCTCAGGAACCTTCAGTACTTTCAAATTAACCACCCTTTTGGTTCAACCTGTACATATATGGTTCTTTAGGTGAATTATATGGGCGAAGGAGCTTCTAAAAAATATATGACAAATAAAATACTGCAAATCATTTACCCAGAAGGCTTACCACGTACCCATTTGCTGGTTAATGAAGTCACAAATATGTAGAAAATTTTTCTTTAGTTCTGTACCAATGGCTTTACCTATTATTGTTTTTCTTGTTACGCTAAGCCGATTTCCTAAGCATAATGGGCTTGTCAACTGTTGCTCCTCTTTTGCGTTGTGGTATCGATCAATCATCAAGTTCCTGCTGGTAAAAGTAGCACAACCTTTAGATTGCAACTCTTTAGATGAAGCGAATTTGTTAAACCCGCAATAGATTTAATGATGGGGGATACATGGGAGCTGAATTACAGTTAACTGATGCCTAGCATACTCCAACTGTCCACATCGTCATGCGAAAAAAGGAAAAATAAAGCTAGTCTGCTCCAACATTCCCTGTAAAAATATATATCGAAATACGGTTAAAAAAAGCCGTCAACCTAGCAAGTCACAAACTATTAAAGGTTGTGATGTCGGCAAGATAATCGATAAGATTTATGACTTCATTACCTTTGAATATTGTTGAAATGTGGAAATTTAAGTATTCATAATTTCATGTGATCAATTTCATCTCCGTTAAGTAGTAATAAAAAGGCTAATAAGATACTTATAGATGATAATATAATGCTATTTCATCAACTTAGCAGTTTGTGTAATGCAATTTAGTCAAGTTAATGCTTCTTCAGTGACATGCTTCGAAACATACCAGGACTTCAGTATACAACAACTTATATGATTGTTCCTTTTCCTTAAAAAAAAAAGCTGTTTAGATAAGTAATTATATTAGGCTTGAGTATGACTCACCGTAGCTCTTCATGCTGGTCCAGTGATAACACTTATGTATATTTTGTGTAGCTACCTTCCAGCCCCATTGTCAATTGTCGCATCATGGGACACTAAAGAATCAACCGACTGGCGTCCTCGCACATACTGATCGATATCCGTTGGCCCGCTTGGCAGTTTGACTAAACCTGTAGCAGCAACAAAGAACACCATAAGACACCCCTCGGCAAGGGCCTGGACTTACAACCTGAAGACCGCATAAGACCAAAAAAAAAAAAAAAAAAAAAAAAAAAAAAAAAAAAAAAAAAAAAAAAAAAAAAAAAAAAAAAAAAAAAAAAAAAAAAAAAAAAAAAAAAAA
>LBNU01022084.1:0-11873 GCA_014162995.1 Artemisia annua | reverse complement strand
TATATATATATATATATATATATATATATATATATATATATTTTGTCCTATATCATTTTCAGCAAATCCCACCGCGGCATAAAATAATCTAATCAAAACATAAACACACTTAAATTCCATTCCAACCTATAGGCCATCTCAGCTTTAAACCCCTTACCCCCGTAGAACATAGTAAATCTTAAAGCGCAACCCTAGAAACTGAAAACCCTAATCTAATTTAATGAAGTACAGCAAACACAATTAAATCAATTAGAACCCTAAATAAATAAAATCCATTTAACTAATTTAAAGAATCAATTAACTTTCACCATCAATTATAAAACATTAATAGATTATAATTAAACATAAACAATTGACCAAAAATTAAATGAAGAATCACATACCTTCTTAAAAAAATTAGTGGCAGTGGGAGTCCATCCTTTTCTGCAACTCATACATCGCACTCAAAATACTTAAAACCTGCAATCAAACATAAACATGTGAATAAAAATACAAACTTTTTATCCAAAAAAATGGGAATAAAAAAAAAGATGATGGTTCTAGATGGAATTCGGTATGTTTTACTCTGTGTGTGTCTGTGTGTGAGATCATGAAGAATCCAGAACAATATAGGCGAAAATTTATGGCTGTGAAAAAAGCGTACATATGGATCAAATTCAACCACAGAAATAAAATAATAATATTACTGTTGATTTCCCTGTTCACCCCCTCACAGGCAACTGTAGTTGCCACAAAAGCCATCGGATCGGATCAACTCGGCGCTGGGTTATTTCTTTGGAGCTGCACCGATCGGATCTCAAAGAGAGGGAGACAATGTGAGTAAGCGTGAACAGGACGGAGCGGGTAGGTATATACCAAATCCTCGGGCTGGAGTATCCTGGAAGAGAAAACGGGCTAGGAAAGCCCAAGGAATAGAATAGAAGTATAATAAAAACTTGTACAAATATGATGTAATTGTTATTTTAGCTCATTGCTAACTTTTGTTCTAAATAAATTTCTGCAGTTCAAAATAATAATAATAATAATAATAATAAAATAATAGATGAGGATTCATAAGTAATAATTTAAGGTTTAAGCAAAAGACTTTATAAGTAGCTAGTATATATAATGCTAAATTGTCATTGTTCTAGAAAACAAATTAATGATTATATTTCAGCATCTCCTCCGACTAATGCATCTGGTAATTCCTATACCGACTTCGACCAACCTCTAATTTTGTTTTTTATTGATAATATTCTCATTGCTTAAGAATTAATCAATCAAACCTAAAAACCTGATCCCGTGACACTTGGGTATATAAACCATGATTTTATCACGTTCAATGAACATTCTTATTCTTTACAGAAATATGTTCCACAATTATTGACTAATTTGTAGCTCACACCTTTATATCAATTTATCCTATCACGACACTACACCATTGAAGACAATTGGCGGGGACCAAGCCCCACCTTTACGCGGCGACATGTCCCCGCCAAAGACTTTCCGCGGGGACATCTCCCCGCCGAAAGTTCGCCGCGAAAACCCTGTCGCTGTTACGTTTTGGCGGGGACACTGCACACTTTCCACGGGGACGAGTGGGTCCCACATCGCTTTGTCTGGTCAAACAATGCCAGCGTCTCAACCACATGCATTTTCATACAGACTCTAACTAACCAACTCGACAACCAAACTAAACAACTCGACAACCAAAGGAAACAACTCAAACTAAAGAACTCGACAACCAAACGAAAACAACTCAAACTAAACAAATCGACAACCAAAGGAAACAACTCAAACTAAACAACCCGTTTATTTTTTTTTGCGGCTACTTCCCGCTTTGCTCGAACTCGCACCATCTTTTCCCTTCCTTGCTCTCATTTCCTTGATACGTGCAAATGTAGCTTCAACATTTGCGATCCTATTTTCCAGATTATCAACTTCGGTGTGGACGTGAAACGTGCTTTCAGCTTCTGTAGCAGCTTGAGCTTCAGCAGCAGCAGCAGCAGCTTGAGCTTCAGCAGCATCTAGCTCTTCCATGTACTCTTTGTAGTACGACTTTTTCCTACACCATTCGATAATCCTGTCTCTCATCCACGGTTCAGCGTCCTCAAAAGAACCATACTCCTCATAAACTGCATGACCCCAATGTAACATAACTTCATTAAAGAGGAGCTCGTGTGACAATATTTTTGAGTACTCCTCTTCAACTGTGCAACCACGCCAAGTCATGTGTGTATTTGTGTTTTTGATTGACGAATTTTAGATTCTCAGCATGTGTTATGTGTGTGTTGAGATATATAATAAAGTTTGGCAGACAAAGTTGCAATTTGGTACAATAATTGGAGCACACACTTTTTGCGGGGACATATCCCCGCCAAAAGTTTAGGCGGGATAAATAAATTAATTGGCGCCATTCCTTTTAGCGGGGACATGTTCCCGTTAAAAGTGTGTGAGTATAATTACACACCTTTAGCGGGGACATGTCCCCGTTAAAAGTAAAACCGGGAAAAATTCCCGCGCACAATTTAGAGGTACTATTTTGGTCAAACTTGGCCAAAAATGATAACACTCTTTCGGCGGGGACATGTCCCCGCCAAAAGGTAGCGTTGAAAATTTAGTAAACGGTCAGCAAGTCTGTGTGCCAGCTCAGCATTTGGCAAAAAAGTATGATTACTTTTGGCGGGGACTTGTCCCCGCCGAAAGTGTGCGTTGAAAATTTTGTAGTCGGTCAGTGAGGTTGTGTGCCAGCTCAGCACTGTTTTTGTCGTGTAGCAACTTTCGGCGGGGACATTTGTGTCCCCGCCAAAAGTCTCCTCGCCCGTCGTCCTATTTGTTGTAGTGCGAGTTTTCTGTAATGAAGCGTAAAGAATAAAACAATTGATACTAATCATTTCAAAAGTTTAAAATGACAAGAGAGATTTTGACCCCTTGCACCCTTTTTGTACGCCGATTCATCTTTTTCAAGGACCCGACCCCATGATAAGTGTGTATTCGTGCCACTTTTTGTTAAAAGTTAACCGATCAACTAAACATTTACCGTCTAGATGCGATTCACTAAGCCACAAGGTCACGTCAATAGCCAATTCTTGGTCACTGAGATTGCTCTAATGGACAACAGTATAATGAATTTTAGTATCCTGCTTTCTCACATATCAGTATATCACTGTCCTCTTTATAAATACAATGTAATTTCTTGAAAAATGATTACTTTTATGTAAATTTAAGTAAAATATCACCAATGATTTGCTGTTTAACTTTTTTTTTATCAACTGCTATTATTACTTTTTAACAAGGAAAATAAAATTATATGTTAATCGCTTTATATAAGTTTGTTTTCAACTTAAATATAAAATTATAAGTTTGTTAATCGCTTTATAAAATTATCCTGATCCTTTACAATCTGAGTTAAGTAAGTCTAGTTTGGACTCAATCATATGTAGTTAGAATATCTTTTTCTCGTTAACTCAAAGAAATGAAGAATCAAATATTAATATACATAGAAAATCTAATTTTGATCTGGCTAATTGAAGAATCAGATATATTATTCTCAGAAATGGACTATTTTAAATAATTGCAAGTACACACAATTAATTAGAATCACATTATGCTAAAGTAAGAAGAGAACCTTCTCATGAAAATACGTACTAGAGATAAAATACAGCTTGTTTTATCGCATATATAAAACATACTCCAACAAGTACTTCTCTCGAAACTCCCTGTTAATATCATAATTTAAACTTAAAAAAACATACCAAAGTTACTGTATTTTGCGTTTTTCTAAAGTCATCTCCACTATCGCCGTTCGCTAATATTGGATGTGCATGTGTATGTGAATATAGATATATGTAAGTTTCGATTTATATGTACATAGATGTTAAATTTATATCGGTAAATAATACTCGTACAAAAACTATGTACTCTCGTGGTTAACAAAAAAGGTACTCCGTATTAACTTACAACAGTGCTTAGATTTTAAATTTTGCATGACATTCTGACTCAACTTTCCTTGTCGAAATCTCAACAAAAATGTCACAACCATTTGTAACCTTCGCTCTCATTTTTATGATGTTAAAAAGACTTACTTCCCCCTTCAAGGTTGCAGTAGAAGTGAAGTTCAGATGACCCGACTCGATATCATTATAAAAATTTGGATTTGTCACCATTTTCTCCGCTGTCACATTGGCATAAGCCGTGATGGTATAGTTACCACGAGCTGGAATCTTGGCGTGCTCAATAGGGATCTCAACTATTAAGGTTCCTCTATAATCAACATATGCAATGGAGTCGCGAAACTTGAAGCTCCCATGATTACGATTGGTTATTGTCACGTTTAACACAATTGTTGCATTTATGCTAATGTTAGGTAATAACTGAAACTCAACGTTTTCTAGGTGCGTAGGATGGGTTGTAACCTTAGGATGTTTCAGTTTGAAGACCGTTAATAGTAATATTATAGAAACAAGAAGGATGATCATAAGCAGTGCAACGAAGCCGCAACATATCTTTAAAATCTTTCTCGACTTCACTTTCTTAGCCTCCATTGCTTCCAATTGATTAGATGAATTTTAGTATCCTTTTAAAAGTGATATTTGGGAATTTAAATAAGGGCAAGAACTTAAAGAAAAACATTGATAGTTATTTTGTTTGTTTTGCACATGAGATAGTGAAAGATTTTTTTGACTGGCGTGGCATGAAAATAGTCATGTTACCTTCACCTATCATGAAAAAGACAATCTTTCATTCTTTGTTCTTAACTAGAATAAGATAAGATAACAGTAATATGCTTATCTTGTAAAAATAATAGTATCATTTGAATTTAACTTAATAAACTTTCTTTTTTCTTTCTTTTTGCAAAATGTAAATTTCATTGAATTTCAACAACATGGTTGATTAAAATTACAACAACTATAATGAACTCAATTCAAAGGGAAAAAAAAAAAAAAAAACGATACGTGAATTGAGATGTGAACTATCTCCTTAAAGAAATCTGTAGAACTATGAAACAAATTAAAATAAAAGGATTTTAGTCTAATCCCTTTTGTCGTGATTATTTAGCTTTTACTTGTCAACAGTATAATTTCATTGTCAAAGTTGAGAGGAAGTTTTGTTAGACAATTGATTAGATAGCCCAAGCCCGGTTGTAGGCTGTGGGCTTACTAGGGTTGGGTTTATTGTTGTGTCTAATATAGCCTATAAATATTGTTCTTCTGAGGTTTTATAAATCTTACATGGTATCGAAGTGGTTCTGATACTCAGACTTAGATGGCTAAATCGTTGAGCCGCCTCCTCTATGTCAGCCCGTCAAACCTTAGCCGTCATCATTTATCTATTTTCCAAAAAAGAAAGACAATTTTCGGCCAAAACCTTACCCGCATACTGTTTTTGCCATAATTTTTTCGGCCATCTAATCAATTGTCTAACAAGTGCATGAAATCCTAGACGAATAGATCAACATTCATCTTGTAGAACATGGTGTACCTATTCATTAAAATCCAAGCATGATTTTTTTCTAGAAATTCCTAATGAGATACCTAAAGAAGTAAGCCGTTGATGTAACGTTTTGTCATCTTCATCTTCAGACATATCTTCGAGTGAGGAGTAGGTTGTCGTACAGTGGTCATATTCATCTTCGCTAATGCTTTTCTTTGATTTACAACGCGGTTTATTCTTTGAACGGGATGAAACCTTTGGCGATCTATTTTCTTTCTTCTTTAAATTTAATTTTCTCTCTTGAAGAATTTTAGCAAATCTTTGAGATTTGTTGCGAATTAGATGGCACTCTAAGGATTTGCTAATCTTGGGTTTTTGGCCATGAGAATAAGTAGAATAAACAACGGTTTGATAATTTGGTTGATAACAAGAATGTGAGGTATTTGTGGTTATGGGTTGGGGCTCATGAATAGGAAGTGCTCGTTTGTGTATAAGGAATTTCAGTGTTTTTGTGATACTAGAGTGAGTTTGTATGACAATAGAGTGATAAGTCTCTATCACACCATCCTTTTTCCCTTCATAGTCTAGAGAGTGTGGTTGAGGTTTTTCCCTCGCTAGATCACATCCACATCATTAAACAGCACTTCATTTATCTTTTCACTCAACTTTCTTCAACCAGTGCAGCACACTTTTCTTTTCTTTTTTTTCTTTTTTTTTTTAAATTATTTGTATCATTTAAAAATACTCCCAATAAACACACAACAACCAATAATATAAACTCTCTCTCCTCTTCCCTTTCTATTTTGTTTTGGGACTCAAGTCCCGTATGAGTGCTTTTTTAGGTTTCTGTCAAATGATTGGTGTGGTCCTCCCGATGAGAAAGAAAGAAATAGGTGGTCTGTGGGTTTCCCATGTCTTACGCCTCCTTAGAAATTCACCAAATTTCTTAGTGTGGAGGGTGTGGTGTTTAGTTTTTCTCGCCACATCAGCTCTACGACATCAACTAATACTTCATTTCAATTATCATTTCCCTCAAGCTTTGCAGCTCTCTCTCTCTCTCTCTCTCTCTCTCTCTCTCTCTCTCTCTCTCTTCTACTAAAACTTTTCTCATTTTTTATCATTTAAAAATATCTCAAAACACACATACCCACACATAATACACACACAACTAGAACTTTTTCTTTAAGGTGGGGTGTAGTGTTTCTTTGATTCTCGTTAGAAAAAACCCCTTTCCCTTGAGTTTCCTAGTTAAACGTACACCCTTTACCCTTAGGAACATGTACCAAAGGACTTTTCATCATAGTTGGACTTTTTGGAGTATCACACCTTTGAATGACATTTATGGGTAATTGACCAAAAGTACTATCAAAAGATGGAAAAGAATCATCATCAAAATGTTTGAAATTTGAATTTGAATTAGAAAAAACTGCAATATGTGATGTGCTGGAATCTGTAATTCCCGCCGGTGAAGAAACTGGTTTTCTTAGTGTATCGCCTTGCTTGGAACTATTGTTGAGGTCTAGTGGAAATCCTAAATTCAACTTCGACAAAGTGACTCTAAACTCGTTATCTTTAAAGTAATCCCAGTCATATTCCACATCGTTTTCTTTCACAAAACTATCACTATGCACACATGTTAGGCCAATTCAAAGTTCAATGATCTTCGACTAGGATTTGATCATAAAATAATCTAAGTGTAAATGAAGTCTCTGAATGATAGAACATTCAGGTAGTCATCTACAAGAGTTCTTCATAGACTAAAAGAGAGTCTCTCCACTTCCTGAAGCGAAACTCAGCAATGTGATGTTTGAACCTGAAAGAAGATGATGGAGTCAGTGAATTATGACAATAGCTCAATGACTCACCTTGATCTCCTCAACAACAAAGACATCCTGAACTTAGATACTTAGGATAAGTATCTAAAACAAATAGGCCAAAACTTTATTGAAAAGATAAGTGATAGCTACTTATCAAAGAAAGACAATAAAGTACAAGAGTTGGTACAAAATGGAAAAACAGCTGTCAACATTGTGGAAAACTAGAAGGGGAGTTGAATAGTTTACCGCTTTTTAACTTGATTATCCTTTAAAAACTTTACGTTTGTTTAAAGTTATAAACACAACTTTACTTGTTTAATTCTTTGAAAAGCTTTATGTGTGAATAACAATTCTAACTACAACTTTACATGTTTAATTCTTTGAAAAGCTTTACGTGTGAATAACAATTCTAATTAAAGACCATATGTAATAAGCAAAGACAAAGAAAGAAACGATCAAACCACAACACGATAGTTTATCGTGGTTCGGCTACAAGGACTCTTTTTCCTTGCCCTACATCCACGCCCCGAGTTTCCAACTCGAGAGTTATAAGCACTAATCAACAAGCTCCATTCCCAATGGAGAAACCTTTACAACATCGCTTACACTTTTACCGACACTAAGCTAGATGTCGAGTTCTTTTACAAGGGTACAACCACTCCCATCGTCGCTTACACTTTTACCGACACTAAGCTAGATGTCGAGTTCTTTTACAAGGGTACAACCACTCCCATCGTCGCTTATACTTTTACCGACACTAAGCTAGATGTCGAGTTCTTTACCAAAGGTACAACCACTCCCGTTAGTTCTTTTACAAGGGTACAACAACTCCCGTCACACTATGTATTTTAAGGCCTAAAATACTAACCGGTCACTTCTACACAAGATATAAATCAAGTATAAACTACCAAAGTCTATACACAACAAAGCTAACAAGTCTTGCAACTTATGAGTTGAAACTTGTAACTTCTTGGATGAACTTGTGAACTCCTTTGCTACATAAGAGAATCACACAAGTCAAATGTTACTGAGTTAGATGAGAAGATATATGAAATATATGTCCTAAAGTGATGAGGGATTTCTTGCAAGTTGTTTGGTATTTATACACAAACAAGTATCAGCTCTGGCGGAAACGGCGGCACCCTCAGAAGGGTTCCGCCCGTGTACCCCCAGGGTTCCGCCAGAACTGACATGTCCAAACTTGCACACAAAGTAAATCCCTCCAAGACAAACAAGGTCACATCAATCTATATCATGCATTGACTCAATGAGGAGTACTTCCAAAGTTGTGTAAGAACCAAAGATGGTCAAACACACAAACTTACTATAAGTGCACATTGATGAGATGTGACACTTTCTTTTTATGGAAGTAAAGACTATGTTATGACACACAAGGTCACATCAACTTATGCATTGACTCAATGTGGAATACTTCCAAAAGTGTGTAAGAACCAAAGATGGTCAAACACATAAACTTTCTATTAATGTGATGTGACACTTTCTTTTTAAAGAAATAAAAACTATGTTTATGTTTAAAAAGAAATGTTAAGTCTAGTTTATACAAGACTTAAAACTAAAGTGATGAATTACTTATAAGCTAAAGTTTGTACTTTGTCATTAACAAAACTTAGCAAAGATCGTAAAATATAAATAACGTTTTTAGGCGATATTTGTATTAACAATCTCCCCCTTTTTGTTGATGACAAAATGTAAACTTTATTTATAAGTAAGTCACTATGTTTAGTGTTAAGTCTTATAAAGTTTAAAACTTGTTTTATGAAAATAATAAAAAGAAGTAAAAAAGTTAGAGATGAAAACAAGTTAAACTTCTCCCCCTTTTTGTCGAAACAAAAAGAAGAGTAGCGTAGCGGAACTTATGCACGTGCTCCCCCTTGGACAATACTCCCCCTAAATGGAGTGCCAAGTTAGGAGTCATGGATTTTGAACCTACAAAGAAAAGGTTAGTTGCAATTCTCATGCTCCCCCTTGAATATTACTCCCCTAACTCGGAGTATCAAGGAAGAAGTCATGGATTTTGAACCTACAAAGAAAGGTTAGTTGCCGCACAAGACAAGTATAGAACATGTTGTGAAGCGTAATGATGCAACACTCATACTCCCCCTTGAATATTACTCCCCTCAATCGGAGTATCAAGGAAGGGAAGCATGAGTTATTATCCTACAAAAGAGAGTTAGTGTCGAAAACACAAGATATACATGTTACCATAACAAGGTATAGTGCAATCACAATACTTCAATGGTCAACAAACAAAACATATCTCATAGTAGAATGAAATTCATTTCACGTAAAATTTGACTTTAGAAAGTCAAAGACAAGAAATGATGTAATTAATCATCCTATTTCTGAAAGTGGAAGACACAAGAAAAAGAAACAAAAGAAAGGATAAAATCCTACATCTTTAAAAGGAAACCATCACTTTCCTTAATGAGAAACATTTTCCTAAAACAAGGGTAAGGTTGTTTGGAGGAGGAAAACGTGTGTTGGAGGATGTAGCGGGTTTTATTTTGATTTTGTTGGAAGAGAAATTCTCTTGGTTTGTTGGTTTGTGGTTTTGGTTGTAGACTCTAGACTTGAGATGGTTGACACAAGGATTCTAGACGGTCCAAAATGTGGTTTAAGATAAACCTCATTTCATAGGTTAGCTCCCGGATTTCCGTTCGACATCTTTCGGTAATGTGAGCCGTTCTTTCACAATGACCGCAATCATGTCGGGGTGGTGGAAATGGGATTTCATTTGTTGGTGGTGGAGCACTTGTGCTTGATGGAGCTAGGGTGGATGGTTGAGAGGTGTTTTTGTTTCCTATACTTGTTGAATCAAAGTTTAGGGAAGACTCTTGTGGTGGTTGTTGTTGTTGTTGGATATAATGGCGGAAGCTTGGTTCTCCGTCAAGAGGATCATGAATGAATTTGTAAACGGGATGAAACACAAAAGATTGTGGGTATGTATGACCTTGATCTTGTGGAAAGATTGAGGGTCTAGCATAGCGGTAAGCTAAACCTTCTATCAAGGATGGGTGATGAGGTCCATCCTCCAATGACTTATTTGGTTGAAATCTAGGTAGTTGAGGTGTTTCATCTTGGGTAAGTGTGTCAAAAAGTGACAAAGATGGAGGGTTTGATGATTTTGGTGTAAGGTTTTCTAAAGTTTCCAAATAGGGTAATGGTGATGTTGGTGGTGTTTGGAAAAGTTCCATTGGTGATTGAGGTGATGGAGTTTTTGATGGTTGAGTTTGTTGAAAAGGAGATGTTGAATCACTTGGTTGTGAAGTGTGTATGTTTGCATGCCCATGTTCGGGAGAAAATGGTGGATTATCAAGATTGAGCAAATCTTGAAAGGTGGTTATGTTGGTGTTGCAAGGTGTTGGTGTAGTGAGGTTGAAATAATCTTGGATGGGTGCGGAAATATCAAATGATGAGTCACTTGAAGATGATGAGCTTGATTTGGTAGTTTTGTTTAAGCAACAAGGTTTTACACTAATCCTAGTGTGTTTTCTTGATGTTTCGGATGAGGTGTTGGACTTAGTCATCTCAATTCTTTTGGCTAGTTTGAGTTTTGAGATTGAGTGAAGTAATGGTTTTGGTGTGAGTTTTGGGTTTGTTCAAAGGTGATCAAATTTATAGGAAAGACATGTCATGAAATGAGTGTTTGGATTTGATGTTCCACCATACAAAAATGGAGGTTTGTAATGATTTGGAAGATTACCAAGAGCTTGTCAAATCATTAGAAGTCAATCCAATGGAGTTGGGTTGAGTGAAAGATCATCATAAGCACTCAATGCTATGAGTTCATGGGAGATGTTTTGGTTTGAAATGTTGTAATGGTTTGAAGGATCCTTTTTGAGGGTTCCTTGGGTTAGTTGGTTTTTGAATTTGAATTTTGGCGGGAAGTGGCTTCCTAATTGTTCTAATGGGTGAAAATGGTTCTAATGTGTTTGATGGAGTGTTAGGAAGGTAGTTTCTCACTAAAGGAAAGGATTTAGTATTTTATGAATTGTGAAATTTTGAAAAGTAAAACTAATTTTCTGCAGTGTACTGGCGGAACCTTCGGGTTACACGGGCGGAACCCTTCTGAGGGTTCCGTGTGTTCCGTTGGGCCAAAATCTGGGTTACCCAGAAATTTGCACTGGCGGAACCCTTGTGAGGGTGCCGCCAGTTCTGCCAGGCCTCTAAAACGAGGCAGTCCACTATTTTGACTCGCAAGACGATTTTCAAATTTTTCGAAAACTCTTAAAATTAAAAATATAATGTATAGCGGGTTAGGAAATACAAAAAGTAGACATCAAAACACTCGTCTAATTGGACTTTGACCGGGGGCTAGCGAATATTTCTATACTTAGTAAGAATAACATAAGCATGAAAATTCAATAAGATCACATATCCTCATTTATCACAAGTAATGAGACATACAAATAGTCAAATAAATGTGATAGATCATAAAAGCAAATAACATGAGAGATTAACAAGAAACACATAGTTTAACGTCTACAACGTTCTAAAAACTAAATAGTGTCAAACGCTCCTTAAGCTTCATCACACAAGCTATCCAACTTCTTCTTCATCTTTCCCATTTACCTTGCCATGCACTTCCACATTCCTTTTGTTTGCTTGAATTCTTCGGACTCA
>LBNU01022082.1:18009-28815 GCA_014162995.1 Artemisia annua | reverse complement strand
GCACCCTAAACTTATAAAACTTTAAATCAGTTTTAATTAAAAATCCCTAAATCAAACCCTAATTTCATTTAATCATTTTAATCATTAATTACCAATCATTGCCTCTTTAATTAACCTAAAATCATCAAAAAAACCCTAACCCTAAACCATTCGCACCCTATTTTATTTTAAAACCAATCGGATCAAACAAATAAATCAAAACAATTCTCATAGGATTCAAATAATTACTAGCATATTTTATATGAGTCAAATAATATGTATAACACATCACAAAAATATATTCGAAGCACCAAAAATTATTATGTCCGATTTATAATTTTAGCATGTTTTTAGGGTTTTCATAATCAATAATTCGTATAGCCTTATTTATGATGCATGGATCGAATTCATGATTTTTTACTGATAATATGGAGTTAAGAGAGTGATAAAAAAAATACCCCAACGTGTTGGATCGAAAGGATGGAGCTTTTGTGATTTATCTCCTCTCGGCTAAAGAAAACGAACAACCAAAATTCAAATCTGTAACCTGAGCACTCCACCACCTTAACTAGTATTTTTATAGCCTTCCCTACCCTTAAAAACGTCCAAGAAAAATGGCCAAACCCCTGGGAAAATTTTTGTACCGCCGCTTTTGTTTTTAGTGGATTTTAGGGTTTTCAAAAGTGTTTAAATGAAAAATGGATTTGGTAAAACTATATAGGAGATATGGGATGGGTTTTGGCCGAGTTTTGGGCTAGGTAGGTGGAAAAAAATCAGAAAATATTACTTTCCATATTTATTTTGATATTATCCATCATTTTAAGTTATGTACAAATAATTAAAAACATTTTGGACTTGTTAGATAGTGTTAGACGTGCCATAATATTTTTTCTAAGTTTTAAATAATTCAAATGTTCCAAAAAAATTGTTATTAATCATTTGGTACTAAATTCCAAGTTTTTGGGATTTATTTGGGATTTAATTTAAGCTTTTATTTAGGTTTTATATTATAAGGGCAATTTGGTCATTTTACTTATTTGGCAATTTTGGGTTTTACAAAATATGTGAGGTTCACCCCTAGAATTGTTAGGAAAAACATTTACTTTTAGTGTTTGTGTGTGTACCGGTTGCCTATAGATTCTAGAACTTGCATTAGGACCATCCCAAATCCACAAGTGAGACTACATTCGTGTAGTTAGATTTACTACATGATAAGAGGCATTAGGATAACCCTTGTTTTACACCCGTAATATAATTACATTGACTTCATTAGTCAAGTAATTATCCCACACCCTTAGCGTTGTACTATTAATTGTCTAATTGATTACATGGTTGCTAAGTCGAGTCATATCCTTGTACATATTGTTTTGGGACGATTGGGACTCATGGGTAAATTACTAGTGTTATGGAGTAATGGGTAAGGAAGTCAATTATTACCCCCATATGTGCGTTAATATTTTAAAGTACTCCAAGTTTTTCAATTATCTTAATTCGAGTCATTAGAATAGTTTATTGTAAAGTATGTAAAAGTTCAAGTGTAAGGGAGAACTGAGGCCCCTATGATGTATTATTTTTTATGGTAGGGCAAGAGTGTATGGGAAAAAAATCAAAAAAACAAGAAAAATGAAAAAAAAAAAAAATTGGAAAAAAAAGTAGAAAAGACATACGGACTACCATCCCGTTTCATTTTATTTTTATTTATGTTTATGTTATTTTCTTATTAGCTTAAGTCGAGTCGAGTCTTGGCTTAGCAACGCCACCTTGTGCATGTATTTGATCAAGATAATTAACTCGCCACCCGCCACCACTAAAAATACCCTTTATTCCAACCAAACCGTGTTTATCATATCCCTACACCTAACATTATAACCCTTTGCAAAGCCCTCTTTGATAGTTTATCTTAGGTGCTTACGCCTAGTGGAGGAGTTTTTTTATCCTTTCCCAAGCCTATAGTAATCTATTTGCTATGACAGGTAGTGAGTGATATTTCTTCCATTTCCATTTAGTTATATAGGTTTATAACACCCGAGAGATGAGAGTATCCAAACACTATTTGTGATGTGCTAGTGTATGATTTCCGTGCTTGTTATGACTAGGGTGGAATGACTATTTGTTGTAATTACTTTTATATTCGTGTTAAATGACCCTTAGCTCATATTTTGATTGGAATAAAAGCGCATTTGCTTGAGGACAAGCAAATCTCAAGTGTAAGGGTATTTGATGAGGCGAAAAGTGTTACGCTTTTAGGGGGTCATTTAAGCCCTAATCCATAATTATTTGATCAAATATTGCCTTAAATCGTTCCTTTTGTCATTTTAGGTACTTTGAAGAGGATTTATGGAAAAGGAAGCATTTTGGACGTTTTTGGAGCATAAAAGTGAAGAAAACGACAAAGTCTCAAATTATGCTGAAAACAGTACCTGACGGCGTCACGTTCTATCGTGTGACGGCGTCACGCTTTGAAAATATGAAGGATGATTTTTACACTAGACGCCCCAGAGAAGATTAGAAGGGGACGGCGTCACGTGTTGGAAGATGTAGGTCGTCACGTTTTGTCATAAAGGGAGACGGCCCAGAGAAAATTACAAGGGGACGGTGTCAGAAGTGGATCTGAGCAATCCGAATAGTGTTTTGGCGGCGAGATGACGGCGTCAGACCCTAAAAGCTGACGCCGTCACAATGTAAAATCTATATATAGTTTTCTAATTTTCATTCATTATATGCAACTTTTGGGAACAAAACCCTAGCTCGTTTTTCTACTGCAATTTCAAGGGTTTTCCACCCTTGAACCTTGGATGCTTAATTGAAGATAAGTCTCTTCCAAATCATTCAATATGTCTATGTATTGTGTGATTATATCTTATGCTTGTCTTTCAATTAACATGCTAGGCTAGGTCTTTATTGTGTTTGCTTAGATCTAATGAAACCTAGCTATTGATTATATGTTGTTGGTTTGCTTGTGATTATTGTGGGTGGGTGAAGTCGATGTTAGGCTTAAGAAAACTGGCTAACCTCCTATATGGTAACTTGCTTGAACGTCTTAAGAAACATGAATCGGATGTGTACTACGATTATTTGGTTGTATTTAATGCATGAGCGAATTCTAATGATCCCATGTTAGGAGCTTTTAGTCGGCTCGACATAGGAGTGAAGTAGGAGCTTATAGAGTTAGGGAAGATCGTACACGGCCCTACGAATGGTTTAAAGGAATACAACCCGTCATCTACGTAATTACAACAAACCAACTAACATATAAAAGATAGCTAGGGAGTAAGGAAATCTAAGTAAACACATATTTCTCCCATATAAGTTTCACAACCACTTTAATTTTCTTGTTATTTTATTTTATTTGCATAAATAGTTAATTGGGTTAGTTGACTAGGAACTAATTCCCCCCACTCCTCTATAACCCGAGATTTTTACTTGCTTTCAAAAAAAATATAAAAATACAAAAAGAATCATCCCTCAACCCTTAGACCTAATTAGAGTAGCTTTTCAAGCCTAACGAACACTATTCCCCGAGAGAACGATCAATCCCCCGGTACTTGCTACTTCACTATACTACATCGGTCAGGTACACTGCTTGGTGGGGATTGCAAGCTTCTCAAGATCCCTTGAGAGGTAAAACCCTAGTACGTGGTCGCAATCCCGCGCATCATATATTGGTATTTAGTTTATGAAATGATAAACGAAGCATCTTCAATGAAGTGTAGACCAAGTATATCATGTGTTTTTAGGTTTCAAAAACTAGGGTTTTGTATATTAGGTTTTCAACGAAACCTTGAAAAACTCTAGAGAATTTCATTCCTTGAAGCTCGACAAAAAAACCCTTGAAGTTCTGAAAAATCACTCCTTACTCGACAAAATCCCTTTCTCGAAAAAGCTTACTCGATAAACAGCACATATTCGATAAAATTTGCCATACTCGATAACCTTTTCAATACTCGATATAGTATGCTTACTCGATAAAATGTGGTTACTCGATAATAGCTTACTCGATATGCTTTTGTTACTCGATATGTCCTTACTCGATAAGACTATTCCTTACTCGATAAGCTGAGTTAAATGAGGTAGAGTTTGCCCTTAGCCGAAAGACTATAAGTCCTTACTCGATAAACGATAAGGAAAAAGGCTAACTCGCCACAAAACACAAATCTTACTCGATAAGATGATCTAACTCGATAAACAGCAGCCCTACTCGATAAAGCCACCCTTACTCGATAAAACCTTGCTCGATAAATCACCCTGACTCGATAAACTCAGCTTCCTTACTCGATATCCCGAGAAAATCGCTATCCTTACTCGATAAACTTGCTCCTTACTCGATAATCTTCAAAATCTTACTCGATAATCTTCCAAAAAACGTACTTTTTCCGAGAAAAATGCACCAAAAACACGATTTTGCACTACAAAACACCACGATTCGCCCCTGGTTAGCTCTGATGCCAATTGTAGACCCAAGATTCACGTTTCGGAGGTCGCGGTTGATCGAAATATGTGTTATCCATGGTTATTTCTAGAGAGAGAAAGTAGAGAGAGAAAGGTGAAGAACTATTTGTTTTATTAATATGAAAAGAAGTGAAACTTTACACACACTTTCCCACACCCCTCATGGAGAGTCATGAGGGGTATTTATAGGCTCGTTACAATATAAGTTTGCCTAATGAACAATAATAGTCCCTAAGGTACTATTTGCTACATATCTAGTCCATTTCACTTGTGTGACGTTATCTTTATAAAATAGCAAGGCTAACACACCCCTTAAAACTTACACATTACAATTTCTTCATCTGTAATGAATTAGAAGTCTTCAGCCGTAAAAATTCAATGGTAATGACTGTTATGTGTGGTATTCTTGACCCGCATAAATAGTAACAACTTCTGCACATTTCATTAGAGAAACTGATCATGAACAGGCCTGCCACCAAAAATTGGTAAAGTCAATCCTAACCACAGAAAAAGCATTATGTTATTTGTGGGCCTCATGACAAATATTACGAAAAGCTATTCAGCAATATGATCATGAACTATACAAATGATTCAGTATATATGGTCGTAAAAAGTAAGCAGTATTTGTACATGAGTAAGCATAAGCTTAAATACAACAACATCCATACATTGAAGTTTAGTTTTGCAGCACACCCAAAGACCCCTAAAAACAGGGGTAGACACACACAAAGACCCCTCAAAATTTGGAGTTTTTAGCATCCAAAAAACCCCTTTAAAGTATAGTTTTTTCAGCACACCCTAACACTCCTAAAAACAGCAGTAGACATACATTAACACCCCGCAATCCAGAG
Organism: Artemisia annua; assembly: GCA_014162995.1. NCBI lineage: Eukaryota > Viridiplantae > Streptophyta > Magnoliopsida > Asterales > Asteraceae > Artemisia > Artemisia annua. The sequence continues at coordinate 23,536 of LBNU01022082.1, read as the reverse complement.
TTGCACACATAAAATCATACTCCTAAATTTTTTTTATAGAATTCGGGTCTAACGGGAGTGTTTTAGAATTGCTTTACTAAAACTTATAAATGGTTGTTTGGGAGAATTTTTTAAGCTTCTTCTTGTAGAAATGGTTTAGCCAAACAATGTGGTAGTTAGAGTAAACATTTTGAAGTATCAACCTCCAGTAAGAAGTATCAATAAACAATAAATTTCAAATGTTTTCTCAAAAGGTTACCTCATTGATCACTGCGATAACTGCTAAGCTTTATCCAAAAAAGCCAGTACGTACTCATTTCACCACACAACCACAACTAAGTAAAAAAATCTTGCTTAGCAAGACATCGATAATGTCTTATACTTCCACATGCCTATCTGATTTTTAAACTTCTTTGAGCTCGGGATGATTTCTCCAAAAAGAAACAGAATATGGTTTCTTCAAGTATTCAACACGCGTTTCCTGTAGTATATAAACATTTAAGAAAAAGGTCACAGATATACATTACATACATACATAAGCTCAAAAGTCATACCGTACAAATTTTTATACAAATATAACAATTCATACTTCCTCTGCAATATATTCAGTAGTGGCTCCAAACCTACACAGAGGCTTGCCCTTCAGTTTATATAAAGCAATGACACACCTCTATAACATACAAAGCAACGCAACACATGTTGCTTTCCAATACACCATCCCAGATACTTTTTGCTCAGCTCTTGGGGGGCGAGAGGGCAAACCACAACAGATACCTACATGCATTTCCAACCTTTAGGTCTACTAAAAGGTCTAAGTCTCGGTTTTTGTATACCCATATAAGCCCCTCACATTATTGCGAGCAGAAAAACATAGACCAAAATACATTTGATTAATCTACTAACCAATTTGATATGCTGATTGTCAGCTCCAAGTTCATTGACCAAGCCGATCTCTGCAACAATCATGCCACCTAAATATGATTCAAGGGTACAATGGAAAAATATTACAATTGCAATGAAAATAAAAATTACGAAGTATTTTCTAAAGTATTTCGATATAGAATGTTTAGGTTCCATTTCCTATTAGTTATTATAAATAGGCATCAGAAACAAATGAAACGCAAAAGATAATAGCAGATTTACCTTTCATATCACTTCCTTCCTCTAATGATGATTCACAGAGTCAGAGCAAAGATATAAATGCTTTCTCCACGCATTTGTTTGTTCCGATTCAGAAGGCGCACGCCTCAAGCTCCATTGCTTTGCATCTCGACTGTCATCCGATTCAGCACTGGGTTGACGCTACCCAAACAGTCCAACAGCAGAATACACAACTATCAGTAACATCCGATGACCGTTTTTGACCCATTCCCTTTGTGTGTGAACCCACTACAAAGAGTCGGCCGTTATCACAAACTGAGTTGCAAAGTGAAAATACATATATTAAAAGGAAAAAAAAGTGTAACCTTAACCTCCAAATTCATGCGTATCAGTCTATCATGGGAAGTATCAACAACAATATACACTGTTTTTTTTTCTTCAGTTTTAAGGAAGCACACTGAGAGGGTGAGTCTTCAACGGGCTGGCCATGTGTGCAAAACCGGTTGTATCACAGGGTCCGAATATTTTATTAATAGTCGCAAGACTCTGTAGAATCAGCCATTCCAGATCTCGATAGACAATCGCAAGCGGCTTCTTTTCCTTGTTCGGTCAACATGTACCTAAAACAATATTTCCAAAAGTTTGAGCATCCTGTTTAGTTCGATTATTCTGATTACAAAATTGTCACAACTACAAATTATTTAGAATTAGTACACTTCAAGGTGCACTTTGGATTATCAAAACACTTGAACCTACTTATTAAATCCTAAACATCCTGTAACTACCTTAAGCCATCGCAAACCGTAGCAAGAGAAATATTATGTCCATAAGACTCCGATGTATTAAATTAATAAATTAATACGTAATTATCGTCCATTTCAACAGGTAACAAATTTTAAACGAAAGCATGGTATTCCTCACCAAAAGCTAACCCCACTCCTTTGGCAGGCGAAACGAAACTTTAGCTCAAGAAACCCAACGTCGTCAACGCAACAGCTTCTCATTTGATATGAACCAATTTAGATCATAACATTGCAAGCAGAAGCGTGCGTCGGCCGTATCCCTATTAAAAAAAAAAAAAAAAAAGGTTTGTTACGACACTTTTACTTATCAATAAACGTGAACAACGAATTGTACGATTCCTTACAAAAGGCTATGGCAACGCCTTCATCGGGCATAACAAAATTCGTCAATAAACATGAACAACAAATTGTACTATTCGTTACCAAAGGTTGTGCCAATGCCCTCGCCGGGCAGAACAAATATTTACCACAGTCCAAAGTTGTTGCTTCTTCCGTGCCATTGATTTGATATCATGTATGCATAACTAAGAATTAACAATTAATTAATAAACAATAGGAAATAATTATTTCAAAGTAAGTCAATAAAACTCAAAGCTCTAAAATTATATACCCTTTTGAATTTATCATTTTCTTCTTGCATAACTCTAATTTTCCAGCTAATCAAAAATCTAACTCATGAATTGCGCCATGTAAATTGTTAAAAAGATTACAAATATGGCATCAAATTAAGTCAACGACTACAACCACAAATGAAAACACACCCGCTGTGAAACTCTTTTTAAACACATAAACAACATAACAAAACTTGAAACTCAAAACGTCAGTTTGTATGCACTTGCTTCCAAAATAAGCAAAAAAACAATAACAGGTTTGCTTCATATGCAGTAACAAACAAATAACCAAACGAACGACAACCTACCACCTACGACCGCCGGAGGAAACGTAGCTTCGAGATACGCAGAGAGAAGATGGGTATGAAAAGAGTCGGTGATAACTATGAAAACGCAAGCGGTGGCCTCGTTAATATGAAAGACAAAAAAAAAAAAAAAAAAAAAAAAAAAAAAAAAAAAAAAAAAAAAAAAAAAAAAACGGGCCTGGGCAGCAAGAGTGGGTTGGACCAATGCAACGTAGTCTCGGGCTAAAAACCCCCTGAGCCTAAACGACAATAGGGTGTCGTTTTTGCCGGGACATTATATATAGGGAAAATTGTCTAAAAATACATCGAACTTGCCACTTTTTACTATTGTATGCTATGAACTTTTTTTTCCCTATTGTATGCATAAACTTTCTTAATCATCCTACTGTATGCATAAACTTTCTTTATCACCCTATTGTACGCATCGTTAGTCCTAACTGAGTTAAAATATTTGCATCGTTAGTCCTCATTGACTATAGAGTTAAAATATTTGCATCGTTAGTCCTAACTGAGTTAAAATATTTGCATCATTAGTCCTCATTGACTACAAAGTTAAAATATTTGCATCGTTAGTCCTCATTGAGTTAAAATATTTGCATCGTTAGTCCTCATTGACTATAGAGTTAAAATATTTGCATCGTTAGTCCTTATTGAGTTAAAATATTTGCATCGTTAGACCTCAAAGACCATTCTTACGTTTTTATCAGTTTCGTCCGTTTTTATACGTTTTCATCTCTCATACTTTTATCAAATCTTTTGCCACACTTTTTTTATCAAATATTTTGCCAGATTTTTTATTCATTTTCGTTTAGGGTTTAGGGTTTAGGGTTTAGTGTTTAGGGTTTAAACTCTAAACCCTAATAATTTGGATCAGAAGGGTTTAGGGTTTAGGTTAAAGTCTCACAAGTTTTGATGTAAAACATCATTCCGGATAACTTTCGTGTTTTACACTTTTAATATTTCGGATCATAAAGATTTAGGGTTTAGGGTTTAGGGATAAAAACGTATAAAAACGGATGAAAACTGATAAAAACCTATGAAAACATGAGAAAAAACGGATGAAAACGTAAGAAAAACGGACGAAAAAGGATAAAAACGCAAGAATGGTCAATGAGGACTAACGATGCAAATATTTTAACTAAATGAGGACTAACGATGCAAATATTTTTACTCTATAGGGTTTAGGGGTTTAGGGTTTAGGCCCTAAACACTAAACCCTAAACCCTAAACAAAAATGAATAAAAAATGTGGCAAAATATTTGATAAAAAAAGTGTAGCAAAAGATTTGATAAAAACATGAGAGATGAAAACGTATAAAAACGGACGAAACTGATAAAAACGTAAGAATGGTCAATGAGGACTAACGATGCAAATATTTTAACTCAATGAGGACTAATGATGCAAATATTTTAACTCTATAGTCAATGAGGACTAACGATGCAAATATTTTAACTCAATGAGGACTAACGATGCAAATATTTTAACTCTATAGTCAATGAGGACTAACGATGCAAATATTTTAACTCAATGAGGACTAACGATGCAAATATTTTTACTCTATAGGGTTTAGGGGTTTAGGGTTTAGGCCCTAAACACTAAACCCTAAACCCTAAACAAAAATGAATAAAAAATGTGGCAAAATATTTGATAAAAAAAGTGTAGCAAAAGATTTGATAAAAACATGAGAGATGAAAACGTATAAAAACGGACGAAACTGATAAAAACGTAAGAATGGTCAATGAGGACTAACGATGCAAATATTTTAACTCAATGAGGACTAATGATGCAAATATTTTAACTCTATAGTCTATGAGGACTAACGATGCAAATATTTTAACTCTATAGTCAATGAGGACTAACGATGCAAATATTTTAACTCAATTAGGATTAACGATGCATACAATAGGGTGATTAAGAAAGTTTATGCATACAATAGGATGATTAAGAAAGTTTATGCATACAATAGGAAAAAAAAAGTTCATAGCATACAATAGTAAAAAGTGGCAAGTTTGATGTATTTTTAGACAATTTTCCCTTATATATATATAGTAATCATAGGTTTTTAATTTTTTAACTCCAAAAACCAAGTAAAAAGAGGATAACAAATGGGCCCTTAATTAATCAACTCTTAGGGCATAAACAATAGTAACGCAACACCCACGTTAAACACCTAATAACGCACATTTTCGTCTGCGTTACCACTGCATCCTCCACGTTAACGCAGCGTTAACGTGGGACGTTAACCCACTAACGCTGCGTTAAGTGGCTTTGTTTAAAAAAAAAATCACTTCACCCCCTCCTAACGTTAATATAACGGCTACATATTTCAAAAATTTGCAAAACACCCCCCTAACGTAAACTGTGTAAAAAAAAAAAAAAAAAAAAAAAAAAAAAACCATTTTCCAAAACTTTTTTTTCAACCAATATAAATACCCATTTACCACACTTCATTTTTCCACACTTTCACAACTCAATATATTCTTTACTACAACTCTAATAGCCAAAAAAAAATGTCTCAAGGCAACAACAACAACAATCCTAACTCGTTTTCGAACCTCCTCGGTGGGTGGGGAAACCCGTACGCGGGTTCATCATCCAACCCGAATCCGAACCCGAATTGGGAAAATCCAAACCTATTCGGTATGTCGAGTGAAGAAGTTTACCAACAACATGAAGCTTTAAGATTTTGGCAAGAATCCCAACAACAAAACTCCTTAAACTCCGATTT
>LBNU01022082.1:4388-17947 GCA_014162995.1 Artemisia annua | reverse complement strand
TTTTTTTTTTCGTATTGTATTTTTAATTTCCTAATGTAATGTTTTTTTTTCCTATTGTATTTTTAATTTCCTAATGTAATGTTTTTTTTTCGTAATGTAATGTTTTTTTTAATTCGTAATGTAATATATTTTTAGATTTAATGTTATGGTTTTAAAAAAAATGAAGTATTAGTTTTAGTTTAGGGTTGAAAATGAAAATATATGAAAAGTTGAGTTATTATGAGTTATTGCTGAGTTATTGATGTGGGTGTTGAGTTGAAGTGTTGAGTTATTGTGTTAAACCTGACGTGGCGCTGACGTGGCGCTGAGTTATTGTATAACTCAAGTTACGATTGTGTATGCTCTTATATTACAAAGGAAGTGTACACCATAAGCAACTGCCACTATACAAAGGAAGTGTACACCATACGCTACTGCCACTAACTTAAGTGAAGTGAGAAATTTGAGCAGTTAAATAGTCTTCGTACTCTCTCTATTTCTCACCTAATGATTTCACGAGCACAAACCCAAGGAAGCCAACCGCACCATTCACCGCTGCTTTGTGCTCCGTCATTCATGTGAGGTAAAATCTTAAAGATATTATCAATCTTTTCTGGCTTGTTTCGTTTCCTCGTAAATATATATATCATCTTTGTTAGCGTAATAAAAGTTTCTATATGCAGATTTATAGATATCTTATGTTACTTTTGGACGCCAAAAGATATTACTACTATGTTTTTTTTCTTTTTCTTTATAAGGTACCCAAGTAAAATTTTTGTGCATTTTATGTTTTTTTATACAGTTCGAAAGATGTTACCGGTCATATTTTTAGCTCAAATGGTTAGTTGATGTGATGTATCATTCCGGTTGGGTATTAAAAGTTATTAGGTCGTAATAAACTTATATAAGCCGAAAAAGTTTCAAAATAAGCCACAAAAAAGTGAGCTTATGAAACATAAGCCCAAAATCAAATAAGCCATAAGCTGGATATATAAGCCAAAACAAACACCCCCTATGATGGATAACCTCTTTCAAAAAGTCAAAAAACCTCACATTTCACAGAATTTTAACTCTGAGTGAAAAAAAGTTGAATGCCTTGGCCCCAAAGTATAACATATATCTGTGCTATTTGACTTTTACTTCTTTATTACATAGAAAATGGTCAAGTTTCGCGGATATCTTACCTTTTTGCTGATGTGTCAGTTACCAGTGCCACATGTTAGGAATATATGACCATCTTTTTGATGATGAGGCAAATTAGCAGAATGCCAAACATTAGCAATAAGTATGATATTAGGACGAAGTCTGAGACAGCAATGTCCATTTCGGTTATAGAAAAATAAAATATACATATGTGTGGACAAGAAATGAGGTATATTGCCATTATATAGCGTTTACCGAGTTTTGTTTTTGTTGGATATATATATGCAGAGTCAAGACATACATTGGTTTTTAAATGTGGATAAATTGAATTGTGAGAGACATATAGACGATGGCATTTCATATAGTGACACAGCAGCCTTTTTTGTTGTGTATAATCGCGTGTTCTACCACTAGATAGTCATCATAGTCACCTTGAATATTCATTTTGGTATCGAGAAACATTTTTGTGTGCAATAATCACTAACAATTGAATTTGACATTGCACCCAACATGAAAGATGTTCTAGATGTGCATGTTCTTCCTGCGGCTAAAAGGCCAATTGGACGGGCCTTCTGACTGTAAAATTAACATCCAAACTATATAAAACAGCGCTTGTATCAAAAAATTTAGCATGTCCTGATTGTTTCATTCTATCAAATTGCAGCTTTTAAATTCACGAGTGAGTTGGGGAGATAATGAGCTCTAAACACGATGAAAAGAGAATGAATGTAGAAGGCGATAGACTAAGCAGTTTACCAGATGATCTTATCCATAACATTCTCTCTTTTATTAGCCTTCAACAAGCTATTGAGACAAGTAGTTTGTCATCTAGATGGAGATACATCTGGACTTCAATGCCTTATCTCGATTTCTCAACTGAACGTTTATTAAATTTGAACAAGTTCTCCAAATTTGTCACTAATGTTCTGTCTCGCCGCAGTAATCAAGTACAATTGTCTTCTGTTAAGCTCAGTTTTCGTGGAATAGCTACCCAAGTGTTTGTCAAAAGAATTCTTAACTATGCATTTTCTCATAATGTCGAACAACTAACAGTTGTATCATTTACTCATAAGGATGTTTTCGAATTTCCTATTAATGTTTTTAGTTCCCAGTCACTGAAACATCTTACTTTGACCCTGCCAAAATTCTGTGACTCCTGTACACTCGCATCAACTTGGGACCTCCCAGCTTTAACAACGTTGTGTCTAAGTCATATCAAATTGGATGATGATCTTTTCTCCAACTGCCCGAATCTGAAGAATCTTACCTTGTATTGTTGTGGAACGAAAATTCGTCTTTCTGAAGAATCTGGAGAACCTGAAGAATCTGGAAAATCTCACCTTAATATATGTCTTTCTAAACTTTCTAATCTCACGCTTGAACATTTATCGTGCAATGTGGTAAATGTGGAAGCGCCTGAACTCAAGAATCTCATAATAAAAGGTTTTTTTTCTGTAAACTTATCGGCAGATGTCCTTTCTGAGAAAGTGGATCTCACTATTACTCATCCACGCAATGCTCCAGCTATTGTTGGTCTGCTTCAACAATTTCGTTGTGTCAAATTTCTTACACTTAACTTAGAAATTGTCGAGGTATGTTGCTATTGGTTGTTTTATGGCATGCATTTTTATAGTTGATATGTCTGTAGAATTGGGGTGTGGCTTTTTTTCCTCGTATTGTTTTGCTTATTCTGTTTTATATTGGCCTTTTAAATGTTTTTTTACAAAGTTTCTCAAATTTTGAAAAAGTGAATATCTTTATAATTTGTAAGTTTAAAAACAAAGATTAATAGAAAACAAAATTAGTTCGTTTTTATACCAAGTTCTTACATGGGTAAGAATGCTTGCATTTGATAGCTCTACTGATGGGATTTATTAAATTTCAAATTTATTACGATATCAATACACATTATACACTTGCAAAAACAGTGAAGACGTGGAAGGATCTTAAGATGATTTAGATTGCATAGAAGGAACTATCTTTCAAATTTTCTTTTCTATGCAACAGTTAGCCAAACACTTCATCAAGGATATGATGCATATAAAAATATACTTGTATTCATTATTAAGATGAGCACATTAAACTTTTTGTGTTCATATACGTAGTTTAAAATGTAATTTTTGTGCAGTGTCTTTCTTCATCTGTTGAACTAATCTCACATCAACCATCACCATTTGCTAACTTGAAGAGTTTAAAGATCTATCCAGCATGGAAGAAATTACTTCGGAAAGCAAATGTGTCTACTTTACTGGAAAACTATTTCTTACATAGTTCTCCAGGTGCCACACTCACAATGGTTTTACGTGAGGTACATGCACCTTATAGTATGCTGGTACACATATGCGCTGCAACATACTTATTGCTCTGATCTCTTAAAGCTCTTGGTTACTTATGATCATCATTGGAGAGTATCTGTATATTTTATATTTAATCTGATACATGGGAACCCTGCAGGAAATTAGAGCAAACAAACTTATGGAAGAATTGCAGGGGTTGCTAAACCAGTGGAAAGTAAATAATGACAAAAACACAGCCAGTGTGGATCAAGGGCAAGTTGAGAATCAGAGGGCACAGCAAGAGACAATAATTGAGTCCCAATCTGGAGAAAGGTTGACACAGATCAAAAGCTATTGGAGTGATTTAACTAAGTGGTCTGAGGAAGGGCATAAAAGGACTTGTCTCATCATTTCAATGTTGCAGGAGATTGAAAGCTTACTGATAGAGCTGCCTGCATCACCTAGGGCTAAGATGCAACCAATGTATTCTTGTCTGTATGCAAAGGCCGACACTTTTATGGATAATATGATCGATCATGTGAGGATCCACTGCGATAAGAAGCCAAGACGTTCAATTGCCCACTGTCATGAACTTGCTACACCATCACAACCGCTTCCTTAGCAAATTGTACGCTTTTTATTTATCAGATAATCCCATATTTCCATCTAATAACTATATGTATACTAAAAGTTTGGTACCATATTGTATTCTGCTTTGTTTTAGGTTCCGATCTCCTAACTCCCCTATTGCAATAGTCAGCCACCTTGACCTTCACCATTTTGCACCACTTGGGAAGGTAAAGTTATAACCGTTTGTGCTTATGGACCCAACTATTCAAGGACTTCCTTTTTTGCGTTTATTGTCCGTAAATTAGACAGTATCATGATTTTGGTTTGTAATTACCTTATGTCTTCAGTTATGATACTTAGTTATGATACTTACTTATTGGATGCTGGGATGTTGATGACAAGCGTCATTATATTTTGTAATCCCGTAACATCTCGATGTATGTTACTATTAAAATTTTGGAATGTTAGGGGAAAAAAAACTCTTGTTGGTTCACCTTGATACATTTATTGTTATATTCTATAACATATTTAACTTCTAATACTGACTAAGACAGTAGTCTATGCAAAACAAGATTTGAGAAACTTTCATGGTCTCAATTAGTTTAAACCTGCCATAAGATGAATGCAAGAGCTTAGGTACTAAGTTTTAACTAAAGTTAGATTGTTATTATTGGACTTCATTAACTAAGAAGAAACACCCCTAAAAATGCTGATACAGAGCACTTTAATCAGCATTATATTGCTTTTGCGATATGGTTCGGACTTGGTAGTCTTGTGTCATGACATATGATCCTGTTGCACAACCTACGGTTAAGATATATACATTTATATGCAGAAGCTTTTATGTCAACAAATCCTAGTTTTAGGGTATCTAACGTTTGAAATAATGAACGAACAGAAGTAAAAGGGCACGGCTATGCAACACTCGCTCCGATAGCATCTTCAACTGTAGTAAACAATGTTGATTGTGGTTCATATTTGATTCAATGAATGCAAGCAAGTGGCTCTATCATATCTAAAATAAAGATATGCAAATCTACAAGTTGGAAGAATATATTCTTAATATGCAAGTTGGAGGAGTCAAGTTGCTAGCATCCTGTGATGTTTTGAAGCCTATAAATACAAGGCTTTGCTTTGAGTTTTAGCACACCAAAAAAACACACAAGTACTTCTCTTGTAGTGTTATTAGTTTTTCCTCTCTAGTTGTAGTTTGTAGTATGTTTCTAGCATTGAGAAATATATAAGAAAGTTTGGTGTTTCATTCTTGGTTCTTTTCATATTGTCTAAATTTTCAAGTAGCTAGTATGAGGTATAGTAGTGGTGTTGAAATATTCACACTCTTTACCTAGTCGGTGGGATATTATCGCGGTTATTCCACAACAAGTGGTATCAAGAGCCGAGGTTATTCTTAGTATGCTCTGTGGTTGCAATTTATTTTGATCCTCCACATCAGAAAAGAATTACGTTGGTTTTTTGGTTGAAGCTATTGAAAATTAATTTGTACACGAAATGGTGGATGGCAAAGTTGACAAACCTTCCACATCGGTGGATCCAACATCTCCAAGTTGGGCTAGACCGGTCTTGACGAATGCAAGATTGGCGGTGGAGGTTTTTGATGGCACAGGCCATTTCGGTATGTGGCAAAGTGAGGTTCTAGACGTTCTTTTTCAGCAAGGTCTAGACATTGCCATTGAAGAAAGTAAACCAGAGGATGTAGAAGAGAGGAATTGGTTAACCATCAATCGGTTAGCTTGTGGTACGGTTCGTTCATGTCTTTCGAGAGAGCAACGATATGCTTTCTCAAAAGAAACATCCGCCTACAAACTGTGGGTGGCATTGGAAGAGAAATTTCTGAAGAAAAATTGTCAGAATAAGCTCTTTATGAAGAAGCGACTCTTTCGGTTCACTTATGTACCAGGTACCACGATGAATGATCACATTACCAGTTTTAACCAACTGGTAACCGATTTGATGAATATGGATGAGGTGTTCAAAGACCAGGATCTAGCATTAATACTGTTGGGATCGCTTCCAGAGGAGTACGAGTTGCTTGAAACAACTCTACTTAATGGGAAGGATGATGTGTCTCTTAGTGAAGTTTGTGCTGCCTTGTACAGTAAAGAACTTAGAAGGAAGGAAAAGCAAATTAGTTCAAGTGGAGACGCAGAGGTTTTGCTAGTCAGAGGTCGTTCGCAGAAGAAGGGCACCGATAAGAGATGGAGATCCAAGTCGCGGCAAAGACTAAGCAAAGATGAATGTGCCTTTTGTCATGAAAAAGGTCATTGGAAGAGAGATTGTCCTAAGTTGAAAACCAAGGAAAATTATTATAAAGGGAAAGCTGTAGCAGAGGCGAATGTCACCAAGTGTGATGATGAAGAATCAGATCTCTCACTTGCAACATCGTCAACGAAGAATGCTTCTGATGTGTGGCTATTAGATTCCGCATGTAGCCATCATATTACACCACATCGAGAGTGGTTTAGTAATTTTGAAGAACATGAGGAAGTTGTTTATACGGCAGACGAAACTCCTCTCACTACTCATGGGATTGGTTCCGTTCGATTGCAGAATGAAGACGGAACAATTGTGACCTTGAAAGGTGTTCATTATTCGCCAAAGTTGAAAAAGAATCTCATTTCCGTCGGTACCTTAGAATCTAAAGGATTCGAAGTAAGAGCCAAGGATGGGGTTATGAAGATCATCTCTGGCGTACTTGTAGTAATGAAGGGTATTCGTAAAATAAACAACACGTATCACTATAAGGGTAGAACGGTTGTTGGAACTGTAGCAGCTGTTACCGATGGTGATAGAAATTTAGAAGCTGTGAAGCTATGACATATGCGCTTAGGACATGCAGGAGAGAAATCCTTGAATTTGCTCATAAAGCAAGGATTATTGAAAGGAGTCAGTTCCTGTAAGTTGGATCTCTGTGAGCATTGCATCAACGGGAAGACAACAAGGGTGAAATTTGGGACAGCTATCCACAAGACACAAGGTATCTTGGATTATGTCCATTCTGACGTATGGGGTCCCTCAAAGACAAGCTCTTTAGGAGGGAGACACTACTATGTGACCTTTGTTGATGACTTTTCTCGAAGAGTTTGGGTGTACACGTTGAAGACAAAGGATGAAGTGCTAGGAGTGTTCATCAAGTGGAAAAAGATGATGGAAACTCAGACGTGCAGAAAGATCAAACATCTCCGAACAGATAACGGCGGAGAGTATAAAAATGATCAGTTCACAAAATTTTGTGAAGACGAAGGCATTGTCAGACACTTCACTGTCAGGCATACACCACAACAGAACGGGGTGGCAGAACGCATGAACCGAACCTTGCTGGAGAAAGTTCGGTGTATGTTATCCAATGCTGGGTTGGGTAAAGAATTTTGGGCTGAAGCTGTGACGTATGCGTGTCACCTCGTTAATCGTTTGCCATCTACTGCTATTGATGGGAAAACACCATTTGAGAAATGGTATGGAAGACCTGCTACGGATTATGATTCCTTGCATGTTTTTGGTTCCGCTGCATATTATCATGTGAAGGAATCAAAGTTGGATCCCAGAGCAAAGAAAGCATTGTTCATGGGGATCACCTCTGGAATCAAAGGCTATCGTCTATGGTGTCCAGAGACGAAGAAGACGATCTTTAGCAGGGATGTCACCTTTAATGAATCTACCATGTTGAAGAAGGTGAATGCTAAGCAGTTAGATGGAACTCCCAAAAAGGTGGAGTTTGAAAGAATAATTGTACCAGATGATAGAGAAACAGTTGATGATTCTCCTGTGGTAGAAGGAGATTATGAAGAAGAGGAGGTTCAAACCGAAGAACCTCCACAACAACAACATGAATCAATTGCTACCAGCAAGCCCAAAAGAAACACTAAAAGGCCTGCTCGCCTTAATGATATGGTGGCTTGTGCATCTTCAATTGCAGCTGATGATGTTCCTACTACTTACTCTGAAGCGGTTCGAGACTCAGAGAATGAGAAGTGGAGGATTGCCATGAGCGAAGAAATGCAGTCTCTTGAGAAGAATCAGACATGGGAGTTAACCAACCTCCCAAAAGGGAAGAAGGCAATTGGATGCAAATGGGTGTATGCAAAGAAAGAAGGATTTCCTAGCCAAGATGATGTTCGCTACAAAGCAAGATTGGTAGCTAAAGGCTACGCTCAGAAAGAGGGAATTGATTACAATGAAGTTTTTTCTCCAGTGGTAAAGCATTCCTCTATTAGAATTTTGTTGGCTTTGGTAGCACAGTTGGATTTGGAACTAGTTCAGATGGATGTGAAGACTGCATTTCTACATGGAGACTTGGAAGAGGAAATCTATATGGTTCAGCCAGAAGGATTCAAAGTTGCTGGAAAAGAGCATGAAGTATGTAAGCTTCATAAATCGTTGTACGGATTGAAGCAATCCCCAAGACAGTGGTACAAGCGATTTGATAAGTTTATGATGGAGTCGAAGTACACAAGAAGCAAATACGACCATTGTGTCTATTTGAAAAAGCTACAAGATGGGTCCTTCGTATATCTTCTTCTATATGTAGATGATATGTTGATAGCTTCTCAAAGTCTAGACGAGATTGAAAAGTTAAAGACTCGGTTGAAAAGCGAATTTGAGATGAAGGATCTCGGTGAAGCAAAGATGATTCTCGGCATGGAGATAGTCAGAGACAGAAAATTGAGGAAGCTCTGTTTGACTCAGAAACAATATCTGAGAAGGATTCTAAAGCGTTTTAGGTTCGACAAGCAAACAAAACGAGTTAGTACTCCACTTGCTTCTCAATTTAAGATCAACGCTGCTATGTCACCGAAAAATGATGCAGAGAGGGCATACATGGAAAAAGTGCCTTATGCAAATGCTGTCGGTAGCTTAATGTATGCTATGATATGTACTCGACCAGATATTAGTCATGCTGTTGGGATGGTGAGCAGGTATATGCATAACCCTGGTAAAGGACATTGGCAAGCTGTTAAATGGATATTACGGTATATCCATAACACGGTCGATGTAGGGTTAGTATTCGAACATGGAAGTAGTCAGTGGGTGGCGGGATATTGCGATTCAGATTATGCTGGAGATTTAGACAAGCGAAGATCCACGACGGGCTATGTTTTTACTCTAGCAAAAGCTCCTATTAGTTGGAAGTCTACCTTACAGTCAACTACTGCTTTGTCAACTACAGAAGCAGAGTATATGGCGATGACAGAGGCTGTAAAGGAAGGAATTTGGCTTCAAGGGTTGCTTGGTGAACTTGGAATCAAACAAAATTTTGTCACGATGAACTCTGACAGTCAAAGTGCAATTCATTTAGCGAAGAATCAAGTTTATCACGCAAGGACGAAGCACATTGATGTTCGGTATCATTTCATACGAGAGATACTGGAAGAAGGTGGAGTTAGAATCCAGAAGATTCATACTTCTAAGAATCCCGCAGATATGCTGACTAAGGTAGTAGCTGGGATCAAGTTTAATTCTTGTTTAGACTTGATCAATGTTGTGAAAACTTAAACATTGGTTTGGAACTCCACCAACGATGGTTGAAGGCAAGATTGAAGATTTGATATTCGCCAAGGTGGAGATTTGTTGATTGTGGTTCATATTTGATTCAATGAATGCAAGCAAGTGGCTCTATCATATCTAAAATAAAGATATGCAAATCTACAAGTTGGAAGAATATATTCTTAATATGCAAGTTGGAGGAGTCAAGTTGCTAGCATCCTGTGATGTTTTGAAGCCTATAAATACAAGGCTTTGCTTTGAGTTTTAGCACAACAAAAAAACACACAAGTACTTCTCTTGTAGTGTTATTAGTTTTTCCTCTCTAGTTGTAGTTTGTAGTATGTTTCTAGCATTGAGAAATATATAAGAAAGTTTGGTGTTTCATTCTTGGTTCTTTTCATATTGTCTAAATTTTCAAGTAGCTAGTATGAGGTATAGTAGTGGTGTTGAAATATTCACACTCTTTACCTAGTCGGTGGGATATTATCGCGGTTATTCCACAACAAACAATTCATATGGTCTCACTAAATGTTCTTTTTCTACAGCGACTTGAAAATTTACTTTATATGCACCAGTTTGGTCCTATGTATCACCCAACGCGACTGGATCTAAGCTCTTAGCACGTCCTTTTGCTACAACTACAGTGCGATTTATAGAGATAAACTAGGGTTCCAACGGCCTATCTTCACTGAATAACATGACCACATCAACTAACAATCATTAATGGTTATTATAAATCAACCCGCAAAACCGCAAAAACCACGAACCCGCAAAATCGCAAAACCGCGCGGTTGCGAATTCTCACTTTTTAAAAACCGCAATTGCGAGTGCGGTTCGGTTTTTACCAAAACCCGCACCATGCTCACCCCTACTAGAAAGTTACTCCGTAAATACTCTTTTGTACCCTCTCTCTTTCTCACCTAACTTCACGAGCACCTCCGTCATTCTTGTGAGGTAAAATTCTGTACTATCATCTTTTCTGGCTTGTTTCATTTCCTTGTTACAGTAATATATACTAATATCTTTGTTATGCTTAAAAGATTTATACGTCTTATGTTACTATTGGGCAAATGACACGAACTTGAGATTTTGTGTAATGCAATCTTCTTCTTCTTTTTTTTTTGGAAAAATGTTACCAGTTATCAAATGGTTAATAATTTATGTCATGTATCTAACTACAGCATCGTTTTTTGGGATGAAATTTAAAAGTTTAATAATTAGTCAATAACTGTCTAATTACCAAAATGCCACACGCAAGCAAAAAATCACCCTCTCTTTGGATGATGTGTCAAATACTAATATGATATCGAGAATTGGAAATAGTTATAAGCATTTTAAGGGGGTGTTTGTTTAAGCTTATATGTGAGCTTATGTGCTTATTTCATTTCGGCTTACATATCATAAGCCCCATTTTTCCGACTTATTTGAATACTTTTGGGCTGGGATTATATTATTTTATCATATAATAAAAAACTTATATTAGCCCACGAGTCTCAAAATAAGCCGGAAATTTGCGGCTTATATGAAGTATAAGCCGAAACACAAATAAGCTCATAAGCCGCATAAAAGCTTAAACAAACACCCCCTAAGAATAGAAAAGTACATTATTCCTATGGGGACAAGAACATAGGTGTATCGCCGTTATATGGCTTTGGCTTTTAGCGAGTTTTGTTTTTGTGGGTACATGTACGAGTCAAGACATACGACAAATAGGTTTCAGATTGTGGATAAATTGAATTTGTGAGAGACATATAGACAACGACATTTCATATATTGACATAACAGCCTTTAATATGTATAATCGTGTGTTCTACCACTTGAAAGTCACACTTCAATCCATACTTGAACATTCATTATGCTATTAAGAAACATTTGTATGTGTACAATTTTGATAGTACATTCAATATGAAAGATGTTCTAGATGTGCATGTTCTTCCTGCTGCTAAAGATGTATAGATGTGCATCTATATAAATTAACACTTATATAAAAACATTAGCATCCTCTGATTGTTTAAGTCTGTCAAATTGCAGCTTTTGGAGTCGAGTGAGTTGGGGAGATAATGGGCTTTAGACATGACGCAAAGAGAATGAATGTAGAAGGCGATAGACTAAGCAGTTTACCAGATGATCTTATCCATAAAATTCTCTCATCTATTAGCCTTCAACAAGCCATTGAGACAAGTAGTTTGTCATCTAGATGGAGATACATCTGGACTTCAATGCCTTATCTCGATTTCTCAACTGAAGGTTTCTCAAAGTTGAACAAGTTCTCCAAATTTGTCACTAATATTCTGTCTCGCCGTAATAATCAAGTGCAATTATCTTCTGTTAAGCTCAGTTTTCGCGGAAAAGCTACCCAAGTGTTTGTCAAAAGAATTCTTAACTATGCGTTTTCTCATAATGTCGAACAACTAACAGTTGTATCATTTGCTCTTAAGGATGATATTCCTATTAATCTTTTTAGTTCCCAGTCACTGAAACATCTTATGTTGACCCTGTATTCTAGCTAGAAGTCCTGTACACTCACATCAACTTGGGACCTCCCAGCCTTAACAACGTTGTGTCTCAGTCTTATCATATTGGATGATGATGATCTTTTCTCCCACTGCCCGAATCTGAAGAATCTTACCTTAAATTGTTGCCAAACGAAAATCTGTCTTTCTGAAAAATCTGGAGAATCGGAAGAATCTCACCTTAATATATGTCATTCTAAACTTTCTAATCTCACGCTTGAAGATTTATCATGCTATGTGGTGAATGTGGTGAATGTAGAAGCGCCTCAAATAAAGAATCTCATAATCAGAAAATGCTATGTGGATGTGGTGAATGTAGAAGCGCCTCAACTCAAGAATCTCATAATCAGAAAAGGCTATTCTTCTGTAAACTTATCTGCAGATGTCCTTTCTTTGGAGAAAGTGGATCTCACTATTAGTTATCGACTCAATGCTCAAGCTATTGTTGGTCTGCTTCAACAATTTCGTAGTGTCAGATTTCTTACACTTAACTTAGAAATTGTCGAGGTATGTTGCTATTGGTTGTTTTATGACATGCATTGGCTGATATGTCTGTAGAATTGGGGTGTGGCTTTTTTTTTTTTCGTATAGTTTTGCTTATTCAGTTTTATATTGGCTTTTTAAATGTTTTTTGTTTTTACAAAGTTTTCTCAATATTTGAAAAAGTAAATATCTTTATAATTTATAAGTTTAAAAACAAATAGAAAACAAAATTAGTTCGTTTTTATACAAGTTCTTACATGGGTAAGAATGCTTGCATTTGATGGCTCTACTGATGGGATTTATTAAATTGCAAATTTATTACGAAATCAATTCATACACATTATACACATGCAAAAACAGTGAAGACGTGGAAGGATCTTAAGATGATTTAGATTGCATAGAAGGAACTCTATCTTTCAAATTTTCTTTTCTATGCAACAGTTAGCCAAACACTTCATCAAGGATGTGATGCATATAAAAATATACTTGTATTAATTATTAAGATGAGTACATTAAACTGTTTGTGTTTAAAATGTGAATTTGGTGCAGTGTCTTTCTTCATCTGTAGAGCTAATCTCACATCAACCATCACCATTTGCTACCTTGAAGAGTTTAAAGATCTATCCAGCAAGGAAGGAATTACATCCGAAAGCAAATGTGTCTACTTTGGTGGAAAACTATTTCTTAGATAGTTCTCCAGGTGTCACACTCACAATGGTTTTACGTGAGGTACATGCACCTTATAGTATGCTGGTACACATATGCGCTGCAACATACTTATTGCTCTGATCTCTTAAAGCTCTTGGTTACTTATGATCATAATTGGAGAGTAACTGTATATTTTATATTTAATCTGATACATGGGAACCCTGCAGGAGATTAGAGCAAACAAACTTATGGAAGAATTGCAGGGGTTGCTATGTAAAACGGCTAAGGAATTATGGGAATCGTTGAAAAAGAGACACGTTGGAGAAGAGAAAGTGCAACAAGCACGGTTACAATCATTGATGATTGGATTTCATGCCCTTCAGATGAAGGAAGATGAAACAGTGGATGCATTTACGAACAAGCTAAATGGTTATGCCACGAAGGC
>LBNU01022078.1:68545-79894 GCA_014162995.1 Artemisia annua | reverse complement strand
AGCACCTCCTACAAATAGTGTTTGGATACTCTCAATCTCGGGTGTTTATAAACCTATACAACTACATTGGAATGGAATAAAGTCTGTATGACGTGGGATGCGCCACGAACAGTTTTATCTCTCAAGGATCTTGAGAAGCTTGCCAATCCACCAGGCGATGGTACCTGGTCCGGGGAAGTAATAGTGTAGCTGGTAGTATGGGGGATTGATCGTTCTCTCAAGGGAATAGTGTTCGTTAGATTAGACAAAACTACTCTAAAAGGTCTAAAGGTGAGAGGAAGATTCATTTTTGTATTTTTTTATTTTATAGACAAGGCAAGTAAAATCTCAGGGATTGGGACGGAGTGGGCGGAATTAGTTGCTAGTCAACTACCAAAAACTACAATTGCAATAAAATAAAATAACTAAACCTTTGTAGTTGATGAAAAAACTTAAGGAGACAAAATGTGTTTACTTAGACTTCTTACTCCCTAACTATCTTTTCCAGGTTAATTAGGTGTATGTATTACTTGCGTGGGATGACGGGGTGGTATTCCTTAACAATTCATGGGGTGGCATACATATCTCCCCAATTCTACTGGACTCTTATCCTATCCTATCAACGTATGCGGTACACTTATAATCATAGGGAATTGGTAACAGTGGCTCATACGCCTTAAATACTACCTTAATAACTAGTATGCCTTAGTTACATATTTCTTAAGACGTTCAAGCATTGTTACCCCCCATATATAGGAGTATTTCCAGTTTTCTAAGCCTAACATTGCATGAAACATTCATCCCAAAACATAATAACACACCCAATCAACCAATAATTAATAGTTAGGTTTCATTAGAACTCTAAGCACAACACAAGAAAAATCTAGCTATGAAAATATATGAAGATCATAGTGTATGATTTCCGTGCTTATTATGATTAGGGTCGAGTAACTATTTGTTGTAATTACTTTTATATTAGTGTTAAATGACCCCTAACTCATATTTTGATTGGAATAAAAGCCTATTTACTTGAGGACAAGCAAATCTCAAGTGTAAGGGTATTTGATGAGGTGAAAAGTGTACCCGTTTTAGGCGGTCATTTAAGCCCTAATTCGTGTTAATATGGTCAAATATTGCCCTAAATCGTTCCTTTTGTCATTTTAGGTACTTTTGAGAAGAATTCTGGAAAACACATCATTTTGGACGTTTTGGAGCATAAAGTGAAGAAAACGACAAAGTCTCAAAAGAATGCTGGAAATCCTTCCTGACGGCGTCAGAGTCACAAGGTGACGCCGTCAGCTAACCAAGACAAAGGAGTGGAATCTGACTATACGTGACGCCCTAAGAAGAAAACATGGAAATAACACCTGACGGCGTCAGGTGTTAATATTCCTAGGCCGTCAGGTGTTAAGCTAAAGAGTGACGGCGTCAGAGCATGTAAGCTGACGTCGTCAGAGTGTATTTCCTATATATACTTTTCTATTTTTCATTCATTAGTGTGCAACTTTTGGGAACAAAACCCTAGACGATTTTGACAGCTTTTTCAAGGGTTTTTCACCCTTGATTCTTCCATGTTCAATTGAAGATAAGTCTCCATTCAAATTAATCAATATGTCTATGTGTTGGTTAATTATATCTTATGCTTGTCTTTCAATTAACATGCTAGGCTAGATTTATTTTGTGTTTGCTTAGATTTAATGAAACCTAACTATTGATTATTGGTTGTTGGTGTGTTATTACTTGTATTGGATGATTGTTTATCGATGTTAGGCTTAAGAAAACTGGCTAAACTCCTTACGGTAACTTGCTTGAACGTCTTAAGAAACATGAACCAATGAGTACTAGGTTTTTATGGTTGTATTTAATGCATGAGCGAATTCTAATGATCCCATGTTAGGAGCTTCTAGCAGGCTCGACATCGGAGTGAAGTAGGAGCTTATAGAGTTGGGGAAGTACGTACGCCACCCCACGAATGGTATTAAGGAATACACCCGTCATCCACGCAATTAATACACACTAATTAACCGGTAAAAGATAGTTAGGGAGTAAGGAAATCTAAGTAAACACATTTGTCTCCATATAAGTTTTACAACCTTTTATTTTCTTGTTATTTTATTTTAATTGCAATAGTAGTTTTTGGGTTAGTTGACTAGCAACTAATTCCGACCATTCCTTCAAACCCGAGATTTTACTTGCTTTAAAAAAATATAAAAATACAAAAATAATCATCCTTCATCCTTAGACCTATTAGAGTAGTTTTTCATACCTAACGAACACTATTCCCTGTGAGAGAATGATCAATCCCCCGTACTTACCATTACACTATACTACATCAGTCAGGTACACTGCCTGGTGGGATTGCAAGCTTCTCAAGATCCCTTGAGAGGTAAAACCTATTGCGTGGTCGCAATCCCGCACACATCAGTTTCTCATTGGATGCCTTGGCTATAAGACATTTTTCGTCCTTTGTTATTTCTTTCTAATATTCATCGCTATCACTCCATGCTCCTCCAACGAACGCCTTTTGATTTTGATCCCTCGACATCATTGGACATTTTCCTATGAGATGATTTGGTTCGCCGCATTTATAACACTTCCTTTCGCTCTTGACATTTTTGTCATCTTTGTATCTTTTGAATGCCTTTCTTTCATCATGTGGTTGTCTAAAGAATCTTCCTCGCCTTCTTAAGAATTTCTTGAAGTCTCTTACGGCCATGGCATATTCTTCGTCATCACTTTCGGAGGTTGAGCTATCCTCGTCACTAGATTTCTTCCTTGCTTTTAACACAATTGACTTACTTTGCTCTCTTTTTCCTTTTACCATCTCGGAGTCTTTCTTTATTATTGCTTCGTATACTTTCAAGTTTCTGATCAACTTGTCAAGTTGAAGAGTTGACAAATTCTTCGATTCTTCAATCGCTGTAACTTTAGCTCGCCATTTTGGATGAAGAGCCCTAAGAAATTTCCTAACAAAATTCTTACTAGAAAAATTCTCATCAAGTGCTTTTAAACTTGTGATGATAGTGTTAAACCTAGCAAAAGCATTATCAATTGATTCCTCTTCTGGAATCGTAAATTGCTCATATTGTTGAACAAGAAGATCTATTTTGTTATCTTTGACTTGACCATTACCTTGGTGAGTTATTAGTAAAGAGTTCCAAATTTCTTTTGCGGTTTCACACATAAAGATCCTTTCGTATTCTTTACGTGGTAACACATTATAAATAACCATTTTGGCTTCATTACTTTTAGCAAGTTTTCTTCTTAAATCATCATTTTGTTTTTCAAAAGGCACTATTTCATCCTCTTTAGTATCAGGATTATTTTGAATAGAGAGAAAATCACCAAAGGTAATAACATGCCAAAGATCAAGATCTTTTGATTTCACATAAGTTTCGAATCAATTTTTCCAATAAAGGAAACCATCACTTTCAAATAGTGGTGGTCTTTGCATAGATTGCCCTTCTAAATATTTTTCTGATTCCATAGATCGATTCAAGTTTTAAAATACAATATATTTTAAAAATCTTGTTTAACATGGCTTTGATACAAATTGTGGAAAACTAGAAGGGGGGGGGGGGTTGAATAGTTTTACGTCTTTTTAATTTGTTATGAAAACCTTTGTTTTTAAAACTTTTTTTACTTTAAAAACTTTTGATTCGAGTTTATGTGAAATCAAGTCTTGCACAATATGAACAATTATATCTAAGTACTAAAACAATAATAATGTAAGTAAGATAATAAGTAAGAGATGGAAAGATCGAACCTCGAGACAAGAGATTTATAGTGGTTCGGCTACGAAGCACCTCTTCTCCCTACTCCACTCCCCGAGCACCTAACTCGAGAGTTTTCTTCACTATGTCAACAAGCTCCCTTATGGCGGAGAAAACCTTACACAACTTTTGCTTACACCAATTAACGACACTAAGCTAAATGTTGAGTCCTAATTGTAGGTAGAACCAATCTCACACCACTAGTCACTACACAACTTATTCACAACTTCTTCACACCATTACTTCTTCACGACTTAGCTCTAGATCTTCACACCTCTACTTCTTCACGACTTAGCTCTAGTTCTTCACACCACTACTTCTTCTTCACAACTTAGCTCTAGTTCTTCACACCACTACTTCTTCACAACNTTACGTCTTTTTAATTTGTTATGAAAACCTTTGTTTTTAAAACTTTTTTTACTTTAAAAACTTTTGATTCGAGTTTATATGAAATCAAGTCTTGCACAATATGAACAATTATATCTAAGTACTAAAACAATAATAATGTAAGTAAGATAATAAGTAAGAGATGGAAAGATCGAACCTCGAGACAAGAGATTTATAGTGGTTCGGCTACGAAGCACCTCTTCTCCCTACTCCACTGCCCGAGCACCTAACTCGAGAGTTTTCTTCACTATGTCAACAAGCTCCCTTATGGCGGAGAAAACCTTACACAACTTTTGCTTACACCAATTAACGACACTAAGCTAAATGTTGAGTCCTAATCGTAGGTAGAACCAATCTCACACCACTAGTCACTACACGACTTATTCACAACTTCTTCACACCATTACTTCTTCACGACTTAGCTCTAGATCTTCACACCTCTACTTCTTCACGACTTAGCTCTAGTTCTTCACACCACTACTTCTTCTTCACAACTTAGCTCTAGTTCTTCACACCACTACTTCTTCACAACTTAGCTCTAGTTCTACTTCTTCTTCACAACTCTACCAACTAACCCACTAATCTAATCTACTTACTTATATTCACAACTATCTAACTAGTATACACACCTTCTAACTAATATATATAATTCACAACTATCTAACTAGTATACACACCTTCAAACTAATATATATACACCTTATACACAAATGAATGAATGATTCACAAATTATAATACACCAACAACTTTGGTGGTTGGATCACACTAAGTTGTAATACTTCTTGTCTTGAAGAGTAGAGTATTCTTCTTTTGAACTTGAATGGTTGAAGCTTGGATCACTTGGAAACAAAAGCTTATGATTATATGATCAAAGGATTTAGAAAGATATGTAGAGAGATTTAGAACAGAAAGTTTGGGGTGCAAAAGTTAAGGATAAAATGCAGGGAATGTCCAGTATTTATACGCAAAGCTGGGGAGCGTGGCCGGTCCTCTTTATAATTAAGGGGGTCGCCTTTATAATTAAGGGGGCCGCCCAATCAGAACGTTGCCCAGCTTTATCTTTTTGTGGGGAAGGTTTTTCTGGAACATTTTTGCTATTTTTGGCTGAAAATTTGAATTAATATATTTATAATGGATTTAGTATATTTATTTAATACCAAAAATGATTTTCTAAAAGATATAAAATGTTTGTGAGATTTTATAAAAAAATCTAGTGATTAAGAAAATGTTCCTTTGATCATAAAATGCATTAGACATTTTGTTTATTCATACCTTAAGTGATTTGAATGTTAAAATGAATATTTACGTTACATTTTGTGATTATCAAAACATATAGATATCGATAAATGTTAAGAACGTTTTTAGGCATTATTTATATCAACAATGTGTGCAAAGACGAACAAAGGAATCACGTGACATGCGTAGCAACTCAATAACACTGTCTATCATTTTCTTGCAATAACTCTAATGTAAACTGATGACCGGACATTACTGAAGTAGTATCTCTTTTTCATTTTCCTTTCCTTGACTAATAGTAACGAAGATATGTATACATAACAATAATGAGCACATGTTTTGATTGTAATCCATAATAAAACCTGTTCAAATATAAAAGAAAACAGAAATAAACTCATGGTTCAAAATATCATATACATACAAAACTTAATAATGTTTTAAAGTACCAAACACATAAAAGGTTCAAAACACCGAATACATAAATCATATAAACGTTCTAAATACCGAATGCATAAACCACATAAAAGGTTCTAAATAGCGAATACATAAACCATGTAAAAGGTTCAAAATACCTAATACATAAGCCACATATAGGTTCAAAATACCGAACACACAAGGTACGAAATAGGAAACAATTAAACCACGTTACAACCCATTTACGATCTCCCTACTTGAAAATTCCGAATGTTTTACTCGTTATCTCAATCCAGCCCTTTAAGATGTATGGGTCCGATGGCAAAGCCATCCATGCATCTCTCATGTCTCTTGATTGACAAAAAATATTAAATGCCGCTAAAAATAAAGGATCCGACCGTGGCAAATCAACTAGTTTCAACTGTTCAGCACATTCACTTGATGTTGGCCCATCCTTAGTTTTGACCATATGTCTCAAGGCACACTGCATATCTACCGTCATGTCATCCAAAGTAACATGAGAAGTCTTTGCCTTTTTCTTAGGCCTAACTTCATCATGTATCCTTTGTGTACGGGAGTTCCCATCATCTTCATCATCAATATCTACGTCAACCAAAGGGTCATCGTTGATATTAATTGCCCCAACAGGTTCCCACATACCCGATGCCCCAGATGCCAATGTGGCAGACCTCGACGCCCCAGACCTTTCTGAATTGGCCTATTGACCATCACCACTGGGGGAAATACTTTGAAACACAATTTCACATAGTTCTTGGTAAGGTAATGGATTCGATTGCAAAGATCCCACCCTTTTATGAATCTGTACCCAAATTCCAAAGAATTTATAGATAAGTTATTTTTGTAGAAAA
Organism: Artemisia annua; assembly: GCA_014162995.1. Taxonomy (NCBI): domain Eukaryota; kingdom Viridiplantae; phylum Streptophyta; class Magnoliopsida; order Asterales; family Asteraceae; genus Artemisia; species Artemisia annua. The sequence goes on along the minus strand of LBNU01022078.1, from coordinate 73,235 downwards.
AATGACATAAGTGTTAAATATCTTAATGCCATACACCTTCTTAAAGTCTTCCCATTGTTTGGGTGTTAGGTTAAACATCTTTGTTTGCGAGTTATAGATGTTCCCTGTTTTGTTCTTCAAGTAAAGCCATCCAACATATTTTTCTTTTAAAATATCAAATCCGTTTTTCATTTCTTTTTGTGTGAATTCCATGCCAAACTTGTCTTTGAGCACCCGGCCTAACCTAACCCAAGACAACCTATACAAGCTAACGCCATTTCTACCAGTCGTTTTCATCTCTTCAATGCATGTGTCTAGTAAGACTTTGATCATTTCGTTGGACCAATTTTTATGTGGCTTAGGACCTTCCATTTTAACGATAACAAATACACATAAGGAGATCATTCTAAAGTACTTATTCACTGACATCTAGCAAACTGATGTAATATAAACAAACTATCACATTTAAAGCTAAAAGGTATTCAAAATCCAATAAGCTAAAAATACAGTTTGCAAATGGGTTCAATTTCAGTTTGCCAATGGGTTCAGTTTCAGTTTCATATCAGCAGTTAATTCGCAGTAGGCTCAGAACATCACAAATATAGTAGCTAAGTCAGAATAATAACATAAAAACACAACAATGTCACAGAAATATTCTTATTCCCTGTTATAACAACGAAACTTAGAGCAAGTTAAGGGACTACACTATTCATGTTATCATCAGATAAGCCAATAAAGAATAAAAGAAACTATTGTGACTATACTCGAGGCTGTACTAACCTTAAAACTAAGTAAAAGAATTGCAGCAAAGTAAATGAATTGCAGCAAAGTGCAGATCCATTAAACCAAACACCATATCAAGTGCAGACATGTGTTGACCTACTAAACCAAACAACCATATAGCTGCAGGTCAATTGCGAGACTTACTAACCTTAAAACTGTAGAGCACACTTAAAACTAAGCACATCACACAACCTTAACTGCATATCTGTTTATGGTCATTCAAGAGATTCTAAAGAACTCATATTTGTTACCTCAGTAGGTATTACTCCCTCCGTCCCATAATAAGTGTCCAGTTTGAAGTTTTACGGTCTAACTTGTTCGACTTTGAATTTAAATACTTTTATGTGTGTTATTTAATAGTTGATGCAAAATATATGAATGGATTGGATTTTAAATGTAGTTTATTGATATAATTTTCATCAAGTATTATATAATACAAATAAAAAATATTTATGGTCAAAGTTGAACAAGAAAAACCCAAAAAAATCAAACTGGACACTTATTATGGGACGGAGGGAATAGTATATATACTTTTATACAGAGTGTTAGCTTTAAACAATATTACGCATGTATACCGAGTACTTTATGAATTTATGGTCCAGCATAGTACTTTAGGGTCCATCTAGATTTCAAAATGATCATATGTCTTATTATTCTGTTATGCTTCAAGACCAAAAATTTTTGGGGCCCCTACAATGTTTTGTGGAAAGTTTAGAGACCAACGGTGTATTTTCGTCAAATAAAAAAGATATAATCTACACAACTATTGGGATTTAAGGCAAACAAAACCTAGGATCGAATTAATTGGTGAATTAAAACTGCTAATTCAATGCTGATTTACAACAGCTTGTAGAGGAAGAATGAAGTGTGCCACGCGTCAAAAGAATCTGCAGTGTCATTTTAGAAAAAACATTATGAGGTAACTGTAAAAAAAACTTTCTTTTATTAGAGAGTATATGTTATTTAGAATGCACTAACATTAATTGGTGAATTGAAACGGCTAATTCAATACTGATTTACAACAGCTTGTAGAGGAAGAATGAAGTGTGCCACGTGTCAAAAAAATACGCAGTGTTATTTTAAGAAAAACTTTATGACATAGCTGTAAAAAAAATCTCTTTTATTAGAGAGTATATGTTATTTTGAATGCACTAACATTAATTGGTGAATAGAAACTGATAATTCAATACTGATTTACAACTGCTGGTAGTGGAAGAATGAAGTGTGCCACATGTTAAAAAAATACACTGTGTTATTTTTAGAAAAAAAACTTTATGAGGTAGCTGTAAAAAAAAAGCTCTCTTTTATTAGAGAATATATGTTATTTTGAATGAACTACCATTAATTGGTGAATTAAAACTACTAATCCAATACAGATTTACAACAGCTTGTAGAGGAAGAATAAAGTATGCGACGTGTCAAAAGAAAACGGAGTGTTATTTTTAGAAAGAAAAAAAACTTTATGAGGTAGCTGCAAAAAAAATCTCTTTTATTAGAGAGTATATGTTAATTTTAATGCACTTACATTAATAGGTGAATTAAAACTGATAATTCAATACTATTGGCTTGTAGAGGAAGAATGAAGTGTGCCACGTGTCAAAAGAATACGCAGTGTTATTTTCAGAAAAACTTTATGAGTTAGCTGTAAAAAAAAACTTTCTTTTATTAGAGTATATGTTATTTTGAATGAACTAACATTTATTGGAGAATTGAAACTGCTAATTCAATACTGATTTACAACAGCTTGTAGATGAAGAATGAAGTGTGCCACGTGTAAAAAGAATACGCAATGTCATTTTTAGAAAAACATTATGAGGTAGCTGTAAAAAAAACTCTCTATTATTAGAGAGTATATGTTATTTTGAATGCACTAACATTAATTGGTGAATAAAAACTGCTAATACAATACTGATTTACAACAACTTTTATAGAAAGAATGAAGTTTGTCACGTGTCAAAACAATACGCAGTGTTATTTTTAGAAAAACTTTATAAGGTATCTGTGATACAAAAAAAAAATAAATAAAAAAATCTCTCTGATTAGAGATTAAATGTTATTTGAATGCACTAACATTAATTGATGAATTGAAACTGCTAATTCAGTACTAACTTACAACAGCTTTTAGAGGAAGAATGAAGTGTGCCACCTGTCAAAAGAATATGCAGTGTTTTTTTTTCTGAAAAACTTTTCTCTCTTATATTAGAGAGTATATGTTATTTTGAATGCACATACATTAATTGATGAATTGAAATTGATAATTCAATTCATTATTTACAACGGCTTGTAGAGGAAGAATGAAGTGTGTCACGTATCAAAAGAATACGTAGTGTTATTTTTAGAAAAACTTTATGAGGTAGCTGTAAAAAAACTCTCTTTTATTAGAGAGTATATGTTATTTTGAATGCACTAACATTAATTAGTGAATTGAAACGGCTAATTCAATACTGATTTACAACAGCTTGTAGAGGAAGAATGAAGTGTGCCACGTGTCAAAAGAATACGCAGTGTTATTTTTAGAAAAACTTTATGACGTAACTATAAAAAAAACTCTCTTTTATTAGATAGTATATGTTATTTTGAATGAACTAACATTAATTGGCGAATTCAAACTACTAATTCAATACTGATTTACAACAGCTTGTAGAGGAAGAATGAAGTGTGCCACGTTTCAAAAGAATAAGCAGTGTTATATTTAGAAAAACTTTATGAGGTAACTGTGNAAAAAAAACCTCTCTTATTAGAGAGTATATGTTGTTTTGAATGCACTAACATTAATTGATGAATTGAACTACCAATTCAGTACTAACTTACAACAGCTTTTAGAGGAAGAATAAAGTGTGCTACCTGTCAAAAGAATACTCAGTGTTATTTTTTTGAAAAACTTTATGAGGGGCTGCCATAAAAACTCTCTTTTATTAGGGAGTACATGTTATTTTGAATGCCCTAACATTAATTGGTGACCTGAAACTGATAATTCAATACTGATTTACAACGACTTGTAGATGAAGAATGAAGTGTGTCACATGTCAAAAGAATACGCATTGTTATTTTTAGTAAAACTTTATGAGGTAGCTGTAAAAAAAACTCTCTTTTATTAGAGAATATATGTTATTTTGAATGAACTAAGATTTATTGGTGAATCGAAACTACTAATTCAATACTGATTTACAACAGCTTGTAGAGGAAGAATGAAGTGTGTCACATGTCTAAAGAATACGCAGTGTTATTTTTAGAAAAAAACTTTATGAGGTAGCTGTAAAAAAAACTCTCTTTTATTAGAGAGTATGTTATTTTGAATGCACTAACATTAATTGGTGAATTGAAAGTGCTAATACAATACTAATTTACAACAGCTTGTATAGGAAGAATGAAGTTTGCCACGTGTCAAAACAATACGCTGTGTTATTTTTAGAAAAACTTTATGAGGTAGCTGTGAAAAAAAAATCAATTATTAGAGAGTATATGTTATTTTGAATGCACTAACATTAATTGATGAATTGAATCTGCTAATTCAGTACTAACTTACAACAACTTTTAGAGGAAGAATGAAGTGTGCCACATGTCAAAAGAATACGCAGTGTTATTTTTTTGGAAAACTTTACTCTATTTTATTAGATACTATATGTTATTTAGAATGCACTTACATTAATTGGTGAATTAAAACTGATAACTCAATTCTGATTTACAACGGCTTGTAGAGGAAGAATTAAGTGTGCCATGTGTCAAAAGAATACACAGTGTTATTTTTAGAAAAACTTTATAAGGTAGCTGTAGAAAAACTCTTTTTTTATTAGAGAGTATATGTTATTTTGAATGCACTAACATTAATTGGTAAATTGAAACGGCTAATTCAATACTGATTTACAGTAGCTTGTAGAGGAAGAATGAAGTGTGCCACGTGTCAAAAGTATACGCAGTGTTATTTTTA
>LBNU01022078.1:41285-67979 GCA_014162995.1 Artemisia annua | reverse complement strand
AAAAATGCATGATGAATGAAATGCATGTTGGACTATGTTGACTTATCTCCTTCTTTTTGTCGAAACACAAAAGTATGTCGAAGAATGAGAATAAGGATGAATGCGTGCATGCTTCCCCTAGATTGTAGCTCCCTCTTGATCAATACTCCCCATTGCTAGGGTCCCAACGTATATGACACAAGAAATAAGAAAGCTACAAAAACAAAGGTTAGTGCATGATTAGCTCCCCCTTGATCAATACTCCCCGTTGCTAGGGTACCAACGTATATGATGCAAGGATGAAGGATCCTACAAAATAAAGGTTAGTGTAAGACAATAATTTTCCTATAATGAGTATATGATATATAACAACGCGTGTGTATGATGCATTCTATAAATTCTTGATGGAAGCTCCCCCTTGTTTTAGGGTGTCAATATGAACCTACAAAACAAAAATTAGTATAGTAGAAGTTTTGTCTTTAGACAAGCATGTCCTCTACAACAACGTGTATAGAAGATGCAATATGAGTGCTTGATGGATATTCCTCCTACATCAAGAAGCACCTATAATGAAAGAAGGAAAATATTCGATGCAAACATCATCCTTAGATGATTATGCTTGATGTGCTCACGGTGTGTACAAGTTTTAAAAATTTATAAACACGCTTATCCGATTATCTATTAACGTATAAGAGCAAGTATACTCGTCCGTTTTAGTAAAGGTGGGTAAGTCGAGATCGTCCCAAGGGATTTGGTGATTAAAGCATTATAAACTAGTTTGTATTAAAAAGGGTTGTCAATCCTAATTATCAAAAATTCAAGTCTTAAAGTAACAATATTATCTAAAACATATACTTGTGTGAAATGCCATAATCAATCATGTGGAGTATTCATGTTAAGCTTGGTGTAAACTTGTTATGATGCACAACTTTTATATGAATGACTAACAATCAATGGTGTTTATCATGTTAAACCATTACTAGAATTCAATCATCTAGTTACTTCCTTTCGGCCTAAGACAACTAGAATAATAACTCCATTAACACAATGTTGTTTAAAAGCAATTATTTACTTATGAATTCCTACGAATCCTTTCTGCCTTATTTCGTGATGAAATCTTCTCAAATCCATTTTAAAGAGTAAATATGATGCTTGTCACACATCATATCCCATACTAATTCGTGCACTAAATTTTTGGAATAAAAATATTAAGAAAACCCTTTTGGCCAATATTTCCCAAAGATGTTTTTATCAACAAATTAAGCAAGATTAGATATTATCCCAACAAACTCATAAATTAAGAAGAGTTTTCATGCATCACCTTTTTAAAGAAAAGAATACTCCATGACTAATTACATCATTCACACAAGTATATACCAAATTACTCCATATCAATTATATCAAAACACAAGTAGTAAACAAAACATTCATTAAACTCAAAGTAACAATAATTCATTGTGAATAAACAAGATATACCTAGCTTGAGAATTACAAGAACTAGAATTGTGGAACTATAGCAACCACACTCCTCCAAACGACTACTAAGACAAAATAAACCGCAACACCACACTCGAACCAAACTCTTGAGACTTTAACTCAAAGTTTCCTGGACGTTTACAATAGTAAAGTAACCTTTTGGGAAAGTAGTAAGAACTTTAGTGCAAGCCTTACTTAGATTATAGATTTGTATGTTGTATCTAGCCTTAGATATGATTGTATAGCCACCAAGTCACTTAATTCCCAAGCAAAAACGTCCTCCAGTAGTTATTAGTAAGAAATGATCAGCCACTAATGATAATGAGGAGTAAAACCTTCAATAAATGCAACTTCGTAACTGCAGTCTCATTCCAACCGATCGTTTGGATCTTCTGGCCAATTCCAACCGATCCGGTTACGGACTCCAATCGATCGGTTGGATTGGACCTGTAACCAAATTTTTTGACTTTTCTTGATTTTCCTTTTTCGCATACTTTCTCCTCCACTTTGGTGCTGATTCCTTCCATAGAACTTGATATTATCTCGACATCTAAAGATATAAATCTTGAATCTATCAAATCTGTAGAACCGTAGAGGGGGGGGATACGGTTTCTTAGGCTTTTAAAAAACTTTAAGCCAATAAGAACACCAAGTGGTTGTACAACACTCCAACAACCACAAACACAATCACAACACAAGTATATAAAGCAAGTAAGAAGACACCACGATATATACTGGTTCGGGATGGGGGGTTTATACCATCCGTACGTCCAGTTGCGAATCCGACACCGATACTATTTCACTAGTATAATCCTTTTGGTGGATTACAAACCGTTACAATTCACTCCACCAATATTCAACAATATTGATGCTCACAAAGAAGGAGTTATTCCCACGGTATTCCGCCCTCGAAAACCACCCAAAAGAATCTCGCGATTCGACTTCACCTAAGGGTCACCAAGACCACTACCAAGACTTCCCACCGGAAGGGTCAAACCCCAACTAGATCCCCAATGATCTAGGCTTGGTCACCAAGACACAAGACTTCCCTTAAAAACAATTGAATGATAGAATAAGTGTTTGTTCAACCAAGTACTAACCTAACCTAGAGACTCGATTGTAGTAGAAAGGGTAAAGATAAGAAGACCCTTGACACAATCACAAGAGTGTATTAAGTTCTTGAGATTCTTCCCTTGCAAGGAGATGTTTTCTTTCAAATAATGTTAGTGATTAATTAAGAACACAATATAGAATTAGAGAGATTAGAGAGAAAGAACAATAGCAAGGGGTGAGGAATACAAGAGGCAAGGGAGGTATTTATAGGCCAAGACCCAAACTTGGGATTAATTTACCAAGGCCGACGCGTTACCCACGCGTTGACGTGTGGGCAGCGCGCCAGGCGTCTGTGAATAATCCCAAGTGTTGGGTGTTGGATCTTATAAATACCTAACCTTGCTAAACCCTCAATTGTACTTCACACTAAACCTTAACATTAATCAATCTAAGGTTTACCAACTCAAATAGCCAATTAGAAAATCATTTTGTGAAGTGTTTATTAGAAAACCAAATACCAAGGGTAGAAAATTAGAAAGGGTAATTTAGTAGGGGTAGATTGGGTATTCCTCAAGTGGCTTAGAAAAGAGAGAAAGAATATGCCAAGGTATATTCCATCCTTGGGGGGAAAGTGTAGGATGGATGGTTGAGATGAGATGGTTTGAATTGGATGGCTAGGATTATTTCCATGTGATGGAATGAAGAGAAAGAAAGAATATGCTAGTGGAATATTCCAAAACATGGGGGGGGGAGAAATAAGATGGATGGTTGAGATGGTTTTAGTTTGAATTGAATGGTTGAGATCAAAGGGAGCCTCCTTTGGATTTCAAATTAATTAGCATGTGAGGAATATGGAGGGTTGAGATGTGTTGTAAGGGAATGGATGGTTGAGATGTAGAGTGTGTAAGGAATATAAGAGATGAGTTGGATTGTGTAAGGGATGTGATGTTGTAAGGGAATATGTAAGAGATTAGGATATGGAAGGGATATGGTGAGTTGGCTAGTGTGTGTAGAGAAGAGATGGTTGTGAGAGTAGTGTGTGTATTTTGAAATTAAGTGTGTGTACACAAGGTGTATAAGTGTGTGTATAAGGATTGTATGGGAAGTTGGTAGATTGAGGGAATATTGTGTGGGAGTATGTGAAGGGACAAAGGTACACTTTTGTAAGAGAGTGTAAGAGAATATTGTAAGAGAATGTTGGGAAGGATTTTGGGAAGGATTGTGGGAGATTTGGTGTATTTGTCTTTTTGTAAAAATGAGATTAAGAGAAAGATTAAGACATAATCTAATTGTCATTTAAGAAGAAAAGGTTTAGACAATTAAGACTATAAGTTGAGAAAATCATAAGTTACTTATAAGTTCAAGTAACACAACGTCGAGAATCCATAATTTCATATCTCGTGACTTTCCACAACTCGACGTTCTCAACTAATACCTTGGTTCAAACAAGTTAAGTGCTTTGCCTTGATGTAAAGCATAACCCATGCGGGAAAGGATGCGTTTACGCAAAGAGACCTTGAACTTAGTTTGACCAATAAGGGAGTAAACCCGTTACGTAATTAGAGAAGACGTAAGCACGGGATATGAGCATATGGATGCTTTCACATGATGTTACGTGAAATATATAAGCTCCCTAAGTTTAGAAAAGCCTTGGCTAGAGGCGAGAGTTAGAAAACATGAGTTGGCATTTTCCCGTAAGTGGGTGCTTTAAAAGTTGGATCTCTCTAATCCCAAAACTCGTTTCGAGTGTTCTCAATTAAGCACATAGCATATTCATACCTGTATTAAAAGATCCACATTTGTCGGGTAAGGGGAAAGCCGACTTTCAAAATTCGCCCGAGACCAAACAGTAGCCTGGCGCGTCACCTGCGCGTTGACGCTCGGGCAGCGCGCTAGGAGCAGATATGGGCTCCGGGGAATTTTGGCTAACGTTTGTTATTTTATGTGTTTCGATAGTTTATTTGTCAACATTAAAACATAAAGAGATCTTGATCATGTTGCCTCAACAATATCCTCCTTTTTGATGATGACAAATAAAAACCGAAAGCAAATAAAATTACAAAACTTAGCGAAGACAAAGCGCGCCTTTGGTGTAGCTTGCGTCTTGACCTTTGCCTTGTAATTTGGTGAAGCCTTTAACGTTTCTTGAATGGTCTTCACGCTCTTGCTTTCTTTCTCCCCCTTTTGTCGAATCAAAAAGGCGGGACTACCAATCAAGCCAGGTTTCGAACTTGGGCCTGTGGGATTAATGAGCTAGCCTGTATGTGCACCCGAATGTGCTCCCCCTTGAATATAGCTCCCTCTAGATCGTTGCTCCCCCTTGTTTCAAGGCGGGGATCCATGGGTCAAGAGCCTCACCTTTGCGGTGGCCTAGCTACACATAGAAATCACAACATGCAACAAGAAATGCTCACATGTGAAAGTTCCAAAATGGGTTAGGTTACCATTTGGATACTTGAATCAAGGATTAGTCCACAACAATATGTATATATATTTGTCCAATATGACTCCAATAACCATTAGTTGAGCATGACAAAATTGAGGAAAGTGAATTTATTATTATTATAAAGCTTGAAAGCTAGAATTAAAACCATATCATGATACCATGAGATTCAAGGAACACAAAATACGCACAAAGCACCTACCAACACACTTAAACAATACATGATATAAGGAAACTAGTTCTTGTGATCTACAAGATTGTCCTCGCAAGTGTCATCACCCCTTTCTTGATGCACAATGCATGTCAAGAACATTGTTTGGAGAAGGTAGTTGGTTATTCATTTTTAACTTAGATTGAGATTTTAGATGCAACACTTAGTCAAGATCTCAACACCTTAAATAATAGTAAGATAGGGTTTAGATATGGGTAATGGCTCCTATTATCCAATGGGTATTAAGGCAATTAGTACTAAGATGCCCCATCAAGTGTACAAGGTACAAGGATTAAGAGAATATATAGGAAAGACAATTATGCTTTATGGGTTGAAGTGATCTAGAGATGATTGTATCATAGGTTACTATCACATAATTGTAACTACCATTTACATTTGAACAAGTATAGTTAGACATAACTTCTTTTTCACAAGTGTGAGTTGTGATTCAAAGATTTATCTAGTCACAATCACAAAAGAGAAGAAACTTTGTGACAACTTTCCTTGCTCATGACATATAGTATAGACATGTAGAGTCTTTAATATTATCAACCATTGTTTGAATAATGTATTGATGAATATTTTTCATCTTTGGAATTTGTAAGTTCCTTTCATGCCTTCACATAGGGCCTAATCACATAAACACATAAGCTCTAATAGCACCTAAAGGACTTGCAAATAACCTTTTGATAACATGTTTTGACTTAGAAGATTGTTCTCTTAAGATGTATGTTTTAACATCAAAACCTATCCCAAAGCAATTCGGACTCTTGAAAAATGTCATGCCAAAAACCTAATCTTGTTTGTTTTGTGACCTAAGAGTTCTTTTATTCAAGTCACCAATGAATTGTTGTATAGGATGACCCCTCGCTTCTCTCACTTCCTTAGGATTGCCTTCGTCCGAAACATTAACTTGTAATGTCGGTGACCTTTCTTGATCTTGAACTATAGGTTCATTGATCACATCATCTTCTACCGAAGGAGATGATTTAGGCTCGGGCATGTTCTCATCAAAGGTAACATTGAGAGATTCCTCAATCCTCATTGTTTCTTTGTTAAGCACTATGTATGCTTTGCTAGTTTGAGAGTATCCTAAGAATACACCTTCATACGACTTTGGGTCGAATTTGGTGAGATATTCTTTGGTGTTTAGTATAAATACTTTACAACCAAATACCCTAAAGTACTCTAAAGAAGGTTTCCTATTCCTAAGTATTTCATAAGGAGTTTTATTAATGACCTTTCTTATATGAACTCTATTAAAGATATAACATGCGGTATCTAGGGCATGACACCAAAACTTTTGTGGGATGGATGGCTCGTCAAGCATTACACGACTCATCTTTCTTAACTTACGATGTGTTCTTTCAACAATCTCAAGCGATTGAGAAGTGAACGGGCCTGATAAGTTATAAGATATTCCATGTTGTTCACAAAAGGTTCCAAATTGCATTTTATCAAATTCACTGCTATGATTTGTTTTAATTGAAACAATTGAACAATCAAGTAGGTTTTCAAGTTTCTTTCTTAAAATGTTGAATTTATTCAAGACTCCATCCTTGTTTTCTAAAAATAATATCCAAGTGTAATTTGAATAATCATCAATAATCATTAAAGTGTAGAAGTTTCCTCCATAACTTTGGATCGGAGATGGACCATACAAATCCAAGTGAATCAACTCTAAAACCCTATTAGTTGACACTTCCTTTTTATTCCTATTGTTACTTTGTCCTTGACACCCTAGACATGTATCACAATAATGTCTTTCGAAGCTCAACTTCGGTAAATTCCGTACTAGCTCGTTAGAAGCTAGGTTTTGAACTAACCTCATATTGGCGTGACCTAACCTTCTATGCCAAAGCGTTGAGTTGTCCACCATGGACGTAAGACATATATGTTGCTTAGAGTTATTACCCAACTTGCATGTATATAAGTTATTTCTCCAATGACCTTTTGCTAACACAACACCACTTTTACTAATAGTACAATCTACCTTAGTAAATTTAACTTCACAATCATCATCACTTAATTCACTCACACTAATCAAATTAAAGTTTAAACCTCTAACATGCTCAACGTTGGTAATTTCAAAGGAGTCATGAAGAAGATTACCTTTGCCGACAATTTGGCCGTTAAGTTCGCTCCCAAAAATGACATGATTGCCATTATACGCCGTATATGATGTGAACAATCTTCTATTCCCTGTCATGTGTTTAGTGCAACCACTATCCACTACCCACTCATCCGGTTGTAGATCACTTTTGAGACAAACCTACAACAAAAACATGACTCATACTTTTGGTACCCATTGTTTCTTGGGTCCATTTTGGTTAGCATATGAGTTACCCAAGTTGAACATTCTTGGGTCTTGAAGTAAGACACACAATTTCTCAATACCAAAACTAGAAAAAACCGACCAAGGATTATTTTGAAAATTATTTTGACTTTGATGACTTGATCTATAGTTATTATATCCTTGAGATCTAAGGAAGGTTTGGTTTGGGTAGGAGTTGTCTCTCTTTTGATAGTTGTTTTATTGGTATTGAGATGACCTTTGATTATAATTATAAAAATTTCTTCTTTGATTATTTTAAAACAAAGGTCTTAGTTTATATGTTGTTGTAGGTCTCACATTAGGTGTTGGCAAGAGTGGACTATTATTTACTCGAGGTTGTTTATAACTAAGACCATTATGAGAACCCGAGTTAAAACTTTGTTTTGGGTTTACATTTCTCGCAACGGGAGCTTGGTTATCTCGAGAGCTTATAAAAGGAGCTTGAGGAGTAGTAGATTTAATAACATTTTTTTACTTGGATTCAATTTCCCTCAGAGGCTTGGCGCGTTGATGGCGCGTCAGCGTGTCAGATGACGCGTCGGTCTCAAAAATTTTTGGATCTTGGTCATGAATCGATTTAACAAACACCATAGGTTTTGTTAGGCTTGCGGGAGTGGTTGTTCCTTGTTTGAAAAATCCGATACCTCCCTTATCTTGAGGCACCTTTTGACGACTTATTATTTTTTCTAAATCATTAGTGCTCTTTTTGTATTTAGAAAAACTTAAGGATTCCTTTTGAAGTTTAGATACTTTGTCATTCAAAGAGTTAACCTCAAGTGTGAGTTCCTCACATCTTTTACATGGTTCAAGCACCTCTTTGCAATGCTTTAGTCTCTTTACTTCTTTTTCAAGTTCAAAACATCTTTCATTATTCTTAGTGCGTCTTGTTCAAGAAGATGTTTTTCTTTAATAACTTTTTCAAAATTTTTCTAAATTCATCATTAAATTTAGCTAACTCCTCATTCTCTTTTTGCAAGTTAATAATATCTAAGTTATTAGAGGAGGAAGAGTTTGGAGGTACCTCGAGTTTTTCTTGAGCCATATGACAAGTGGCTTCATTTGTTGGTTGTTCCTCGTCTTCACTATCACTCCAAGCCCCCCCCCCAACGAATGCTTTGTTTACCTTGGGCTTTGGGCAATCATTCATGAAGTGGCATTTATCACCGCAACTGTAGCATGCTTGAGAGCACCTAGAACTTTCACCAACTTTGTTGTCGACGGCTCGACTTCCACCATAGTTGTTTCTTCCACCATTATCTCGGTTGCCAAATCTATTACCCCTCATAAAGTTACCACCTCTCCTAAAGAACCTCCGGAAGTTCTTTGCAATGAGGTTGTATTCTTCGTCGTTCATATCATCTTCTTTGTTGCTATCATCCTGGCTATCACTATCATCACTAGCTCGGCTACTAGTAACTTTAGCCTTAAGAGCCAAAGACTTAACCTTCTCCTTCTTGTCTTTAGTACTTATCTTGTCATTCTCAAGAATCATTTCATGGACCTTGAGGTTCCCAATGAGCTCATCAAGAGGTAGTTCTGCCAAATTCTTGGCTTCTTCTATAGTCGTCATCTTTGGCCTCCACTTTACTGGAAGTGCCCGAAGAAACTTCCTCACATGGTTCTTGTTATAGAAGCTAGGATCTAGAGCCGTAAGGCTAGTGATAATAGCATTGAACCTTGTGTAACCATTATCAATGGTTTCTTCATCCGAGACCGTGAACTTCTCATATTGTTGTATGAGCAAGTCGATCTTGCAATCTTTCACTTGAGAGTTGCCTTGATGAGTGATGATGAGAGAGTGCCAAATTTCCTTGGCGGTCTTGCAAACATGTACCCTCTCGAACTCCCTTCAAGGTAGAGCATTATAAATCAACATCTTGGCTTCATCATTCTTACCAAGCTTTCTTCTTTCATCATCATTAAGATCCAAGTGTAGCTTCTTCACCAACAACTTTGTTTCGGGGTCTTCCACCAAGAACTCAAAGTTGCCATTTTGGATAATTTCCCATAAATCAAGATCTTTGGACCTAACATAGGTCTCAAACCGGGTTTTCCAAAAACAAAACCCATCGGTCTCTAGCAAAGGTGGTCTTTGCATAGAACATCCCTCTACATAGTTCTCTTTAGTCATGGATATATACTCAACTTTACTAAAAATCTTCGTTAGGATTTTAGATTTTTGGAAAAGAAGTTTTTGATTTAAAACGACTTCTCGGGAGGGTTTTTAACGCCTCAAAAACTTGAGTATTCCGCTCTGATACCAATTTTAGAACCGCAGAGGGGGGTGAATACGGTTTATTAGGCTTTTAAAAAACTTTAAGCCAATAAGAACACCAAGTGGTTGTACAACACTCCAACAACCACAAACACAATCACAGCACAAGTATATAAAGCAAGTAAGAAGACACCACGATATATACTGGTTTGGGATGGGGGGTTTATACCATCCGTACATCCAGTTGCAAATCCGACACCGATACTATTTCACTAGTATAATCCTTTTGGTGGATTACAAACCGTTACAATTCACTACACCAATATTCAACAATATTGATGCTCACAAAGAAGGAGTTACTCCCACGGTATTCCGCCCTCGGAAACCACCCAAAAGTATCTCGCGATTCGACTTCACCTAAGGGTCACCAAGACCACTACCAAGACTTCCCACCAGAAGTGTCAAACCCCAACTAGATCCCCAATGATCTAGGCTTGGTCACCAAGACACAAGACTTCCCTTACAGACAATTAAATGATAGAATAGTGTTTGTTCAACCAAGTCCTAAACTAACCTAGAGACTCGATTGTAGTAGAAAGGGTAAAGATAAGAAGACCCTCGACACAATCACAAGAGTGGATTAAGTTCTTGAGATTCTTCCTTTGCAAGGAGATGTGTTCTTTCAAAGAATGTTAGTGATTAATTAAGAACACAATATAGAATTAGAGAGATTAGAGAGAAAGAATATAGAGAGAAAGAATAATAGCAAGGGGTGAGGAATACAAGAGGCAAGGGAGGTATTTATAGGCCAAGACCCAAACTTGGGATTAATTTACCGTGGCCGGCGCGTCACCCACGCGTCGATGCGTGGGCAGCTCGACAGGCGTCTGTAAATAATCCCAAGTGTTGGGTGTTGGATCTTATAAATACCTAACCTTGCTAAACCCCCAATTGTACTTCACACTAAACCTTAACATTAGTCAATCTAAGGTTTACCAACTCAAATAGCCAATTAGAAAATCATTTTGTGAAGTGTTTATTAGAAAACCAATTACCAAGGGTAGAAAAGTAGAAAGGGTAATTTGGTAGGGGTAGATTGGGTATTCCTCAAGTGGCATAGAAAAGAGAGAAAGAATATGCCAAGGTATATTCCATCCTTGGAGGGAAAGTGTAGGATGGATGGTTGAGATGCGATGGTTTGAATTGGATGGCTAGGATTATTTTGCATGTGATGGAATGAAGAGAAAGAAAGAATATGCTAGTGGAATACTCCAAAACATGGGGGGAAGAAATAAGATGGATGGTTGAGATGGTTTTAGTTTGAATTGAATCGTTGAGATCAAAGGGAGCCTCCTTTGGAATTCAAATTAATTGGCATGTGGGGAATATGGAGGGTTGAGATGTGTTGTAAGGGAATGGATGGTTGAGATGTAGAGTGTGTAAGGAATATAAGAGATGAGTTGGATTGTGTAAGGGATGTGATGTTGTAAGGGAATATGTAAGAGATTAGGATATGGAAGGGATATGGTGAGTTGGCTAGTGTGTGTAGAGAAGAGATGGTTGTGAGAGTAGTGTGTGTATTTTGAAATTAAGTGTGTGTACACAAGGTGTATAAGTGTGTGTATAAGGATTGTATGGAAGTTGGTAGATTGAGGGAATATTGTGTGGGAGTATGTGAAGGGACAAATGTACACTTTTGTAAGAGAGTGTAAGAGAATATTGGGAAGGATTTTGGGAAGGATTGTGGGAGATTTGGTATATTTGTCTTTTTGTAAAAATGAGATTAAGAGAAAGATTAAGACATAATCTAATTGCCATTTAAGAAGAAAAGGTTTAGACAATTAAGACTATAAGTTGAGAAAATCATAAATTACTTATAAGTTCAAGTAACACAACATCGAGAATCCATAATTTCATATCTCGTAACTTTCCACAACTCGACGTTCTCAACTAATACCTTGGTTCAAACAAGTTAAGTGATTTGCCTTGATGTAAAGCATAACCCATGCGGGAAAGGATGCGTTTACGCAAAGAGACCTTGAACTTAGTTTGACCAATAAGGTAGTAAACCCGTTAAGTAATTAGAGAAGACGTAAGCACGCGATATGAGCATATGGATGCTTTCACATGATGTTACGTGAAATATATAAGCTCCTTAAGTTTAGAAAAGCCTTGGCTAGAGGCGAGAGTTAGAAAATATGAGTTGGCATTTTCCCGTAAGTGGGTGCTTTAAAAGTTGGATCTCTCTAATCCCAAAACTCGTTTCGAGTGTTCTCAATTAAGCACATAGCGTATTCATACCTGTATTGAAAGATCCACATTTGCCGGGTAAGGGGAAAGCCGACTTTCAAATTTTGCCCGAGACCATACAGTAGCTTGGCACGTCACCCGCGCGTTGACGCGCGGGCAGCGCGCCAGGAGCAGATATGGGCTCTGGGGAATTTTGGCTAACGTTTGTTATTTTATGTGTTTCGATAGTTTATTTGTCATCATTAAAACATAAAGAGATCTTGATCATGTTGCCTCAACAAAATCCTTGAGTCCTTGTGTGATTCTTCTCTCGATTCCTTCTTGAAAATCTCCAATTGTGCATATTTACTTCATTTCTTCATCTTTTCATCACTTTTTCCTGTTTTTGGCTACATTTGCTTGTACAAACACTTTTCCATGATTAATTAACAAATACATATAAATATGACCAAATATGACACATAAAACGCACCTAAAAACATGTATAATTTAAGCGTTATCAAATCCCCCACACTTGAGCTTTGCTCGCCCTCGAGCAAGTCTAGAAGAAAAATAATCTCAATGGTACGGTTTATTTATGTTTCCAAAAATCTAACAATCATCCCTAAGGTCAATTGTTAATTTTTAATGCGAAAATTATATGGAGCATTAACAAGTGTAAAGCATGATAACATAACTAGGCACCTCACGAAGAATAATTTGAATTCACTCATCACTCCAAGGTAATTTGATTGGTAAACCACTCATTGATCAGTCATGATTCATGTTTCTTACCATAAGATTGTACAAGTATCAAAACAACAAAACAAAACATCAAAGACGTCTTTTATTTGGTTTAAGGTGAAGGTTACCGGCTTATGTTCAAATATCTCATACAAAAACATCTTAGATCGTTGGCGCGTATTTTTAATAAATATAACGGATGGTCACTAGATTATACCTCGGATCGCTGGCGCGTCATTAGTATAATGGATGGTCTCCAAAACATTCTCTAGTTCGCTAGCGCGTCATTCCATTACTAAAAATACGGATGGTCACTAAAATATTCATGCACTAAATATTTTTCCAAAGCCAAGACTTAATTCGAGTGCTCAAAGGTTAACAACGAATTAAGGTTTAGAATTAGACATGGGAAATTNAACCACTCATTGATCAGTCATGATTCATGTTTCTTACCATAAGATTGTACAAGTATCAAAACAACAAAACAAAACATCAAAGACGTCTTTTATTTGGTTTAAGGTGAAGGTTACCGGCTTATGTTCAAATATCTCATACAAAAACATCTTAGATCGTTGGCGCGTATTTTTAATAAATATAACGGATGGTCACTAGATTATACCTCGGATCGCTGGCGCGTCATTAGTATAATGGATGGTCTCCAAAACATTCTCTAGTTCGCTAGCGCGTCATTCCATTACTAAAAATACGGATGGTCACTAAAATATTCATGCACTAAATATTTTTCCAAAGCCAAGACTTAATTCGAGTGCTCAAAGGTTAACAACGAATTAAGGTTTAGAATTAGACATGGGAAATTTCTACAAAATGAAAAATAAAAATCAAGTTCAATTTCCGTTTCCCAAATCTTTATACCACAAATGATAATTCTCCAAACTCCATCGAAAATACACTTTTTATTCCTCTTATTAGCTTTATTGGCTAATTGATACTTTACATACTATAGCTCATTGGCTATTTTATTATTATTATTTTATTTTATTTTTTATTTTTTTGTTTAGTAAACAAAACATTCGTCAACCCCACACTTCGGATGAGCATACGCTACAAAGAATGCAAATAAGAGTAGCGATCTCTTTCTTCGTTCATATACACATATCAAAATGTGGTCAAAGCATAATCATAAAAAAAAAGATTTTTCGAACTTCAAATGAACTTGATTTAGGTAAGGCTAAGGTGTAAAATGTAAAATATTTTTTGTATTTTTCTGGATTTAATCAAAAGAAAAAATAGGCTTAGACGGTGTAACTAGGGGTATCTAGCATTAAAGATAAATGCTAACAAATAGGTTCCAAATACGAAGAACAAACTAATCGATGTGATTAGCAAAAATAGTAAAAGGATGGCCATTTGGTGTAAATCCTAAGTTGCCTCTTATCATTTGAATATGTTTTACCACTCGAAAGTGATTTTAACCGTAATGCATAACAAGTACAAGTTCTAGAATCAACACAATCACCGGCACACTCATAGCAAAATATATAGCATAAGAAATGCTTTATACAAAAAGGCTTAAATCCTCACAATTTAAGGTGAAAACTATAACATGTACTAGTAAATGTCATCAATTCCGAAATGAATTTTCTCTAATACTTGATTAAGCTCCAAAAATTTTCAAATACCCTTATTTTTACCATTGAAACAATTTCATTTATTATCTATAACTTATGCGTTAAAACAACTAGATTTTCAAGGGCGAACGAATTCTAGTTACTTGAATTCACAACTAATCCTAAAAATTAAAAATAAACCTATTTTTCCTATTTTCTTCCCTCCCCCACACTTAAGTTTTGCATTGTCCTCAATGTAATAAAAATAACTTCAAAGTAATGGAAACGGGAAAAATTTTAGTAAAATAGAAACTACCGGGGTGAAAATAGGCGATATGCATATTTGATCACAACTAAGCAAATGAGTTCTCCGACTCCAAATATTGATCAACCATAAGCTTCCGAAATGTCACCCCTGCAAAAACTGCAAAAATATACCAAACCAAACAAACAAGAACACAAACAAAAGTACTAAAAACAAACCAAATGTTATCATAGTACGTTATTAATCCTAAAAGAAAGAGTTATAGAAAGAAATAGAAATTATTCAACACACATAATTGTTTTTGAATCAAACCATAAACCACATGAAGATCACTCGTCATCATCATAATCCATGTCGGGGTTGATGAACTCATCCTCGCTCTGCTCTTCATCATCCTCCTCTTCAACTCTACGTTTCTTCTGGCCACCACGAGATGATCCTCCAACATCGAAACTGTGACCTCCAACACTCGTACCTCCCACGTTAGGAACTCTACCATAGGCCAGATACGGTTCGGGAAATGGTGAATAACCAGGATAGGGATATGGGTACGGTCCAGGATAGGGCTCATAAGGAATTGGGTAGGAAGGAACATTAGGTGGTTCATAAAGTGGTACCTCATAGCTTCACTCCTATCCTTGATCCCTGGTGCTCTTCTAGAGAGATACTCGGCTATAATCCAAGCCGCATTGCCATTCTTGTCTTCCTCAAGCAATTTCATCACCCATAAGTCCGGATTGTTACACTTGTCACAACTATTCGTTCGATGCAAAACTCCCCAAGTAACTAACTTCTGCAAGATCTTCATCAATGGGTTCCTAATCCTAGATGCATTCCTCCTAGAACAACTCGGATCACCAACACGATTTCAATACTCTGAAACACCATCATACCTATTATGAAATCTTGTTAACCTCCAGAAGTGTGTCTCAAACAACCGATGATTAATCTCATCTTGCTCGTACAAACCCAAATAAACCGCAAACTGTGGCAAAGTGTAAGCATGCTCAACTCCACATAGTCTAAACCACTCACGATAAACATTCCTTTCAAAATAGAATGTAGAAAAGAATTCTAGACACCACTCACGATAAACATTCTCATATATGCTGAAAGCTCTTTCCCAAGAAAGATCCACAAATGTATCCCCATCAGCCGGATACACATAACTCATTCTCATCAGCTCCCTCAGTTGATCCTCACATTCATACTCAGAAAAAAAACTCCAATCAATGAGACGTGGTGGAGCAATTCTCCTACCTTGAAGCTTAGAAAGCCGTTCACGAAAGGCATGCTTCTCCTCCTTCTTCAAATCTTTGAACTTAAGATTGTCATTCCTTTCCGTTTGAAGATTTTACGAAACCTTTTGCTTTGAATTCCTTAGAACATATTTTGTAACAATCGGGTTAACTTTCACTCCTCTAGAACTCGAACTACCGGCACCATGACTCTGAAAATCATAAATTAATGTTAGTATAAGAGTATAAGAGCCAATGCTACACAAATTAGAAGTCAAAAAGTCAAAACGCAAAAATCTTAAAATTGTTAACGAGGCATCCATCCGATCGGTATCTCATCCATCCGATCGGATGGATCCTCATGTTTAATCTAACCGATCGGTTGCCCCTCGCAACCGGATCGGATAGATTTTCGTCCGAAATTCCAAAACCTTATTTTTACGGCCCTTTTCACTTCCAATCCATTCCTACTTCATCCTAACCTGTTTTTGATCATCCATGGTGGTTTCTAATCATCCAAATCATCCTAATAACGATCCATATCATCTCCAAACACTCCCTTAATCAAACGCAAGAACATGCAAGAACACTGTCTAATCAATCCTTCCAATTAGTGTTCTAATCAACAATGCACTATCCTAACATCACTAAATAACAAGTATAGAACATTTGGAAATCATTAATTGCAAGCAAACATATTCTAAAATAAAAACCCAATTCAATTCGATTTTTGAATTAATTAATTCTTCCTCAAGACTTAATCAATCAATCTAATTCTTTTTGCAATGACTTCCACTATCAATTACCCACTTATCCTCAAAAGATTACATCTTAATTCGCACTATATCAAAAATACCCAAATCTTGACCTAATTCAAATAATCCTAATTAAAACTTAATTAAAGCAAATTGATGATGTTGCTTACTTGTTTTGGAGCCATAGATGATATCCTAACACTCCTGCAACTCTTACTCAACTTAATATGGTCGAATTTCTAGACCCAATTTGGTGGTTTAGTGTATGTGTGTGGGTTTCTTGTGATTTTTGAAAAGTTTGGTTTATATATTCNCTATCCTAACATCACTAAATAACAAGTATAGAACATTTGGAAATCATTAATTGCAAGCAAACATATTCTAAAATAAAAACCCAATTCAATTCGATTTTTGAATTAATTAATTCTTCCTCAAGACTTAATCAATCAATCTAATTCTTTTTGCAATGACTTCCACTATCAATTACCCACTTATCCTCAAAAGATTACATCTTAATTCGCACTATATCAAAAATACCCAAATCTTGACCTAATTCAAATAATCCTAATTAAAACTTAATTAAAGCAAATTGATGATGTTGCTTACTTGTTTTGGAGCCATAGATGATATCCTAACACTCCTGCAACTCTTACTCAACTTAATATGGTCGAATTTCTAGACCCAATTTGGTGGTTTAGTGTATGTGTGTGGGTTTCTTGTGATTTTTGAAAAGTTTGGTTTATATATTCAATTCCATCCGTTCAGCTTTTAATCCATCCGTTTTGGATTGAATTTTTGCAAAACTTGATTTTTTCAAAACCTCAACACTTAGTTTACTTGATACAAGCAACTAATATGTTTACTTTTGAACTAAAATCATTTTTGTATGTAAATTTTCCACCACACTACCAAAATTGGTCTATAACTTCTAACTCTTAACAAAACTAACTAACTCAACTAACAACTTAAAACTCATACTCTTATTAAGACAAAACCAAAATATTAAACATAAAACCTAAAAAGATAAATAGATAGATAAATAGATAGTCTTAACCATAAAACTTAAAAGGAAAATGCATAAAAATAAAATCAAACAAACTAGCACAAGGAGTGCTTTATTCTTGAAACTTGCTCCTCTTGCTCCTTTAGCCTTGAAAATACTCATTCCTAAGAATGTCTTCACTTTGGTACTTTCCGGATATCTTCCGGTTTGTCTTTTGTGTTTTGAAACTCCTTGCAAAGTTTCTCCCGCTTGGGCATACAATATCAAATTTGACATGCCACTCTCCATCACCTTCTTCCTTTTTGTAGTTGCTATGTCCATCGGGCCTCCATTCCAAATTTTTAAGTTGAACCGGTAACAATCCAAGAAAATCTGTAAGTTTATTAAACACAAGAATATTTTTAAATAGGTTAAAGAAAGCCTCCATAGCAAGAGCTCTTTCCATTTCATCCTCAATGTCAAAGAAACTAGGTGTCAATAGCCCATACTTAGGCCTTCCCTCTTCGTCTCTTCCAACTTCAAAAAAACAACCAAAGTAATCCTCTTCTTCTTCATCATTACTATCTCTCTTTCCNCCGGTAACAATCCAAGAAAATCTGTAAGTTTATTAAACACAAGAATATTTTTAAATAGGTTAAAGAAAGCCTCCATAGCAAGAGCTCTTTCCATTTCATCCTCAATGTCAAAGAAACTAGGTGTCAATAGCCCATACTTAGGCCTTCCCTCTTCGTCTCTTCCAACTTCAAAAAAACAACCAAAGTAATCCTCTTCTTCTTCATCATTACTATCTCTCTTTCCTCTCCTAGGCTTAGGGTAATAAGTATGCTTAAGAGTTACATCATTACTGGTCATGGTTCCATGCCCCATATCTATTATTACCCCACATGTTTTTAAGAAAGGTCTCCCCAAAAAAATCGGTAACTCCTTATCAACCGGAATGTTTAGTACTAGAAAATCACACAAGAATGCTTGGTAGCCTATTTGAACACGCACATTCTTAACTTCCCCCATAGCCTTAGCTTTCGAATTATCCGCCATTGTAAGGTTTGATTGGTTAGGTTGTGGATTACAAAGTCCTAACCTTTGATACAACGGATAAGGCATCACATTAACGCTTGACCCCGTGTCGGCCAACGCATACATTGGAGTAGTCCAGTTAACTTTTATTGGTAAGACAAAGTTTCCCGGGTCACTCATCTTCTTATGAAGCCCATTTTCTACTATCCTCTCTCCCTCAATTTCATCAAATGTCGTATCTTCCAACCTTGACCTTGCCATCATGACCGAATCCAACTTCTTCCTATAGGTCATGTAATTATTCAAAACCTCAATAACCGGTTTCTTTTCCATGAGTTCATGGATCTTATCTTCTAAATTCTCCAATATTGCTTGATGCGTGGTTTTGTGACCTTACAACAGGTTTTACCTCTCGAGGGATCTCAAGAGGCTTACAACCCCACCAGGCAGTGTACTTGACCGATGTAGTATAGGATAGTGGTAAGTACGAGGGATTGATCGTTCTCTCACAGGGAATAGTGTTCGTTAGGATAGAAAAGCTACTCTAATAGGTCTAAGGGTGGAAGGAAGATTCTTTTTGTATTTTTATATTTTTTAGAAAGCAATTAAAATCTCGGTTTTTAGAGGAAGGGCGGAATTAGTTGCAAGTCAACTAACCCAAGTTTACTACTTCTGCAAATTAAAATAAAATAAATATCTAAACTATTGTGGTTGTGAAAACAATATGGAGAAAATTGTGTTTACTTAGATTTCATTACTCCCTAACTATCTTTTACCGGTTAATTGATATGTATGTTACTTGTGTGGATGAAGGGTGTATTCCTAATAACTCATGGAGTGGCATACATATCTCTCCAATTCTATGAGCTCTTATCTCGCCCTATGCCATGCACGGCACAACCATAGGGGTTGTAAACAGTGGCTCATGCGTTAAATACTACCTTAATAGCCTAGTATGCCTTGGCTACATGTTTCCCAAGACGTTCAAGCACGTTACCATAAAGGAGGTTGGCCATTTTTCTTGAGCCTAACATTGATGGAACAATCATCCCAACAAACAACAACACACACCAATTAACCAATAATTAATAGTTAGGTTTCATTAGATCTAAGCAAACACTAGAGAATTTAGCTACTCATGTTAATTGAAAGACAAGCAAGATAGATAGACAACCAACACATAGACATATTGAGTGAATTAAAGTGAAGACTTATCTTTAATTAAGCACTAGGGTTCCAAGGGTTGGAAACCCTAAAAGTCACAGAAAATTCGTCTTTAGGGTTTGCCCTAAAAGTTCTCCACAAAGTTCCAACCTTAATGAATGAAAAATAGAAAACTATATATAGATTTTACATTCTGACGGCGTCAGGTTATAGGGTCTGACGCCATCAGCCCGCCGCCATTAGGTTTCTCGGATGGCCTAGATCCACTTCTGACGCCGTCACCTTCTATTTCCTTCTGGGTCGTCACTCTTTAAATTATAACCTGACGGCCTACATCATTAACACCTGACGCCGTCAGGTGTAAAATTCCCAAATCTTTTTGGCCCGTCATTTGTAAAATGGTTTCCACTCCTTTGTCAACGTTTGCTGATGGCGTCACCTTGTGACTCTGACGCCGTCAGGTAGTAATTCCTGCTTCTTTTGAGACTTTGTCGTTTTCTTCACTTTAATGCTCCAAAAACGTCCAAATATGCATGTTTTCCAGAATTCCTCTCAAAAGTACCTAAAATGACAAAAATGATTTAGGGCAATATTTGATCACATTTATACGAATTAAGGCTTAAATGACCCCTTAAAAGCGTAACACTTTTCGTCTCATCAAATACCCTTACACTTGGGATTTGCTTGTCCTCAAGCAAATGAGCTTTTATTCTAATCAAAATATGAGTTAGGGGTCATTTAACACGAATATAAAAGTAATTACAACAAATAGTTATTAGACCCTTATCATAACAAGCACGGAAATCATACACTAGCACCTCACAAATAGTGTTTGGATTCTCTCATCTCTCAAATGTCATAGAATTATACCTCATAAATGAAAACGGAAAATAACACTCACTACCTGTCATAGCAAATAGATTACCATAGGCTTGGGAGAGGATCAATTACTCCTCCACTAGACGTAAGCACCTAAGATAAACTATCAAAGAGGGTTTTCCAAAGGGTTGTAACGTAAGGTGTAGGGATATGATAAACACGATTTGGTTGGAATAAAGGGTATTTTAATGGTGCCAAGTTAATTATCATGATCAAATACATGCACTCTACATCGTTGCTTAAGTCAAGACTCGACTCAATCTTAAACTAAAAATGAAATAACAGAAACTAAAAAGAAACATAAAAGGAAATGGGATGGTAGTCCGTATGTTTTTCTACTTTCTTTTTCACATTTTTTTTTATTTTTCTTGATTTTTCGATTTTTTTTTCATACACTCTTGCCCTACCATCCAAAATAATACATCATAGGGGAGTTGCATTCCCCTTACACTTGAATCTTTACATAACTTTACAATTACTATTCTAATGACTCGAATTAAGATAATTGAAAAACTTGGAGTACTTTTAAAATGTTTAGCACATATGGGGGTAATAATGTTGTTCTTCCCCATTACTCCATTACACTAGTACTTTACCCATGAGTCCCAATCGTCCCAAAACAATATGTACAAGGATATGACTTAACTTAGCAACCATGTAATTGACTAGATAATTAACTAAGGGTTTAACAAATGTTTTCACAATAATGCACCAAAGGTGGGTGCATACAAGGTAGGCTAAGGCGATTTGGGTGTACATTTAGTGGGGTGTAAACAAATTCTCACTTTGAGTAAGATGCTCAAAGGTCGAAACGAAAGGATAGGCTCGGAGGGGTGTACTAGGGGTATCGTGTACCAAAAATGGATACAACGCAAAGGGTGTGGGAGAATTACTTGACCAATGAAGTCAATGTAATTATAACAAATATACGGGTGTAAAACAATGGGTTAATCCTAATGCCTCTTATCATGTAGTAAATCTTAACTACACGAATGTAGTCTCACTTGTGGATTTGAGATGGTCCTAACGCAAGTTCTAGAATCTAAATACTACCGGTACTCACATCATAGCACCAAAGATGGATGCTTTTCCTACCAATTCTAGGGGCGAACCTCACATATTTGGGGTGGAAAATTTTTTAGTGGTACGGTTTTGTGCTAGTCATACAATTTCCTATCCATGAGACGCTCATTAAGATCAAGGTTTCACTTCTAAATGTTGTAAAAAATTTTAAATTGGCGCTAAAATTGCCCTAACAAATATTTCTCTTGGTTTTATTACAAATTTACTATTAAACAAAGCAAAACATCAAGCGTAAGTGTATTCTCAACGGTGTCTTCATTTACCCCCTTACACTTAAACCGAACATTGTCCCCAATGTTCAAATAGAAGATGTAAAAGTAAATAAAATGAAAGAATGAAATCAAATACTCCCCAGAATCGTTTGATGTGGATAATGAGGTAACATGGTTAGATCTTCTTCCAAGAAAGAAGAACGCTCAAAGCTTCCCTTCCAAAATATAAATCATCTTCTTGTCCAAAATAACCTGTTAACCTGAAAAAGATAAAGGCCAACCTCGCATAAAATCGGCGGTAAAATCTACATAATAGGATATAATGCTTGTGGAATGAATATTTTGCAGAATTCCTGGAGATTATAAGTTAAAGAATTAACAAAACTTTTTAGGTTTCTGGAAGAAATACAAAACTTTCAAAAATTGCAGAAAATTTTAACCTGGCGCCGTCAGGTGTTATTCCTGACGCCGTCAGAATGATCTGACAGAATTCTAATGTTAAGTTTCCGGAAAAATTTTGGAAAAAACTAGAGCTTACTTCCTGGAATTCCTTCAAAAATTCATTATGACTCGATACAAGCATTTGACTCAAACAAATACTAATATGTATGTTAATTTACATTGTTATGATTCATGTTCATTCGTTCTTTATAAACCGATTTAGATTTCCCTTACACTTAGCTTTTGCGAAATACCTTTATATGTAGTTAAGACGAAGTTAAAAACAAAATAAAGCATTTTCACAATATAGTTTGAAGCATGAATCGATAATCAAGAAATATAACTTACATACGGAAACAAATAAAATCAAATAAACACACAAAACATGGGTTGCCTCCCAAGAAGTGCTTTTCTTTATTTACGAGTCTTGTAGCTAGACTCAAAGTCACCGTACGTTACGTGACTTCGTCGTTGGTCACGGTTCCTAAGTCATCCTCTTTTCCGGTTTTGTATTCGGGCCCTAAGTTCAAACAATCCTTATAGAAACCGAAAATCCTTTTCATGACATAGTCTACTCCCCTACGTCTATCCTCATCATTCCTATAGTAGACCGTTTGTTTGAGCTCCTTCTCGACGTTTGACAAGTGTTGGTATTGCTCTATCTTATACGGCATTTGGTAGTTCACCTCATCGGTCTCATCCTTAAATGTGACTATCCCTAAGGAAGGTTCATGAGTCATTCTAGAGACCTCGATAAATGGTTTGCATAAGACTACTTGGGTCACACTTGCATCGATTATTAGGCGGATATCTTCTACAATTACAAAGTCGGTGACATAGGTAAAGTTTCCTACATAAACCGGTAATCCTTTAACTCTTCCCGTGAAGTTACTAATCCATCCCTTATCGGGAAACACTCTATACCCTAGTTGACTTTTCATTATCAAATTGTATTGAGCTCTAGTCATGATGTTAATGGGTGATCTAGGGTCAATGTACGCTTTCCAAATATGCAAATGCCCGATGTTGCATGGTATGTTGAGATTAGATGGATCGCCCACCTTGAAAATTGGGTTACCTAGGATGTATGGGGTCTCGGAGTCATCGAATAGATTCTTATGATATGCTCGCTCTTCCTTAGTGGGTAACCTATTGAAGTAATCCTCCTCCTCTACTTCTTCTATTTCGCTAACCTTAGCCTTCCTATCATCCTCTAATTCCTTACTCTCATCCTTTGATTCACTATCATTCTCACTCCTATCAATTGGTCTAATGGTCACAACGTTGACGAAGTGGACATGTTTGGATGAAGAGGGGTCCTTGATTTGTGGTTCGCTATTGGTGTTTCTAGCGTCCTTTTGTGGGGGTGATAGCACTTGGTTGTTGAGGGCTTTCAACAAGTTGTCAATTTTATTGGTCATCTCTACTTGTTGTTGATTGAATTCGGATGTGAATTTAGCTATGCGAGCTTCTTGAGATGCCATAAAATTGGACATCAATCCTTCAAAGTTGTTGGTACTACCATAGTTGTTGGAAGGATTGTTGTTGAAGGTACGGTTTGAGGAATTACCGTTGGGTTGAAACCGGTTAGGTGGGTTGGAAGAATTGTTTTGGGGTGCGTTTTGGTTTGACTTCCACCTAAGGTTGGGGTGATTTTTCCATGAGGGGTTGTATGAATCTCCATAAGGGTTTGGCTCGGGTTTGAAAGTGTACCACTTATCTCCCGCTCCGTCGGTACGCGTGGATGCGTAGTCCGCAAAAGCTTGTTCGGGGAGTTCCATGCAATCACGAGTGTCGTGGGGACCACTACATAATTCGCACGAAGAAGTGATTTTGTTCACTTGGCTTGAAGGTTTAGGAGCTTCGTAGGATTTCATGAGAAACTTGACTTGGTCTTCAAGTTCTATGATCCTACGGTCGGAAGTGCTTGAATTATTCGAAGGCAAAGATATTGCCTTGACCGTTTTATTCAAATCACGGGGATCATTCCAACTTTCGTTGTCATATAGAGCAAGATCTTCTAGGAGATCCCATGATTGTTCCGCACTTAGATCACGTAGCTTGCCACCGGCCGCTTGGTCAATGGTTTGCCTCGTGTGGAGATTGATGTGGTCATAGAAGATTTGGACTTGGAGCCAAAGGTCTATGCCATGATGAGGGACTTTTTGGAGTAAGTCCTTCAATCGAGTCCATGCCTCGTAGAGAGTTTCGCCTTGGCGTTGTTGGAACGCCAAGATATCATTCCTTAGCTTGGTAGTTCTCCCCGGTGGGAAAAATTGAGCAAGGAAACGAGTTATGAGATCGTCCCAAGAGGTGATGGATCCTGCGGGAAGTCGCTCAAGCCATTGACTAGCTTGGTCCCGTAGAGAGAATTGGAAGAGACGCAATTGGGTCGTCTCTCGAGTTGCAACATCAAGGTCTATGGAATCTACGATTTTGAGGAAATCCTTGAGATGTTGGTTTGGATCTTCGGAACGAAGTCCATGGAATGCGCATCCGCTTTGCACCAACCAGATGGTGTCGGATCGCAAGGGAGTGACATTGGCCCCTTGAGTGAGCTCAATGGTGTTTCGATAGCCAAGGTGGCTAGGTCGGGAATACTCTCCTAAGGTGCGGGGTCTAGGAGGTTGGTTTGGTTGTGGTGGGTGGTTTGTTTGATTTAGGTTGTTGGGATCAAAGATGTTACCACCTTCCATGATGGTGGATGGTAAAGATTATGAACAAAAACACGAAGAAAAAGATAGACTAAAGAAAATCCTAGAGAAAGAAAATAAAAATCTCAATAGAAAGAATTCTAGTGAGTAGACCTAATAAAATAAAAATTCTACCTAAACAATAACTATTCCCCGGCAGCGGCGCCAAAAGATTGATGCGTGGTTTTGTGACCTTACAACAGGTTTTACCTCTCAAGGGATCTCAAGAGGCTTACAACCCCACCAGGCAGTGTACCTGACCGATGTAGTATAGGATAGTGGTAAGTACGGGGGATTGATCGTTCTCTCACAGGGAATAGTGTTCGTTAGGATAGAAAAGCTACTCTAATAGGTCTAAAGGTGGAAGGAAGATTCTTTTTGTATTTTTATATTTTTTAGAAAGCAAGTAAAATCTCGGTTTTTAGAGGAAGGGCGGAATTAGTTGCTAGTCAACTAACCCAAGTTTACTACTTTTGCAAATTAAAATAAACTAGTCAACTAACCCAAGTTTACTACTTTTGCAATATGGAGAAAATTGTGTTTACTTAGATTTCATTACTCCCTAACTATCTTTTACCGGTTAATTGATATGTGTGTTACTTGTGTAGATGAAGGGTGTATTCCTAATAACTCATGGAGTGGCATACATATCTCTCCAATTCTATGAGCTATTATCTCCTCGTATGCCATGCACGGCACAACCATAGGGATTGTAAACAGTGGCTCATGCGTTAAATACTACCTTAATAGCCTAGTACGCCTTGGTGACATGTTTCCCAAGACGTTCAAGCACGTTACCATAAAGGAGGTTGGCCAGGTTTCTTGAGCCTAACATTGATGGAACAATCATCCCAACAAACAACAACACACACCAATTAACCAATAATTAATAGTTAGGTTTCATTAGATCTAAGCAAACACTAGAGAATTTAGCTACTCATGTTAATTGAAAGACAAGCAAGATAGATAGACAACCAACACATAGACATATTGATTGAATTAAAGTGAAGACTTATCTTTAATTAAGCACTAGGGTTCCAAGGGTTGGAAACCCTAATAGTCACAGAAAATTCGTCTTTAGGGTTTGCCCTAAAAGTTCTCCACAAAGTTCCACCCTTAATGAATGAAAAATAGAAAACTATATATAGATTTTACATTCTGACGGCGTCATGTTATAGGGTCTGACGCCATCAGCCCGCCGCCATTAGGTTTCTCGGATGGCCTAGATCCACTTCTGACGTCGTCACCTTCTATTTCCTTCTGGGCCGTCACTCTTTAAATTATAACCTGACGGCCTACATCATTAACACCTGACGGCGTCAGGTGTAAAATTCCCAAATCTTTCTGGCCCGTCATTTGTAAAATGGTTTCTTGTAACACCCCAACCCGAGAAGGGCTAAAGTGTTCATAATGGAGTCAAATCAGAACACAAGTGAAACGGAGATACATACAATAAGCAAAGGATACAAGGTTACAACAAAACTAAAACAAAAACAAGGCTAAAATACAAAACAAAGCCCAACTCAGACTAAGCCCAATCTCATAATATCTAGTCACTTCTAAGTCCAGTCCAATGCTACAAGGTGAAGTCTTCTAAGCCCAAAAGCAAAGCCTTCGTCCATAACCCAGCTTCCTACTAAACCTGCCGCATGAGAAAAGAAATGCGGCTGAGCTTAAAAGCTCAGTGAACA
>LBNU01022078.1:10602-38102 GCA_014162995.1 Artemisia annua | reverse complement strand
CCTCCGGTTCATCAGAATTGTAATAATCAAGAACAACAAAGTCAACCTTAAAAATGTGTCCATGAATGTTCACTTTCACATCCTTAACATTCTTTCTACCATAATCCTCATAGTCAAGACGAACAAAACCAAGCTTGTCTAAGACATCATCCGTTATATAGTTGTCCCCATACTCCATATTAAGTTGTGCATCCCAAGCCTTGATCCCCTCCACCGCACAAGGTGTAGCAAACCTCATGTGTGGGGCATCAAACTCCTTAGGAGGAGCTCGTGTGAAAACAACCACCCTTTTCTTAGGTTCCTTAGGCAAACAAACATCGTTCTCCCCAACTATTTCTCAATTTTCCAAATCCGTTTTCGCTTTCTCCAACATGCTTTCCAATCTCTCCAAAGAATCGCTCGAATCTTTGAACATATCCTCCAAGTTCCTTAAGTATTCCAAAATTTGACTTAAGCTCTCCATTTCACTAAAGCAAATTACTAACTATAACATAACCATCAATAAAACAACCAAATCATTAGTGTTGGGGTTAGTCATAATCAAAAATAAACTTATAATGAAACAATACCTAATAAGTTAACAAACCAAAGCTATAAAAAACAACTCAAAATAAAAATCACTATAAATTTTACCGAGGCATCCAACCGTTCGGTAATGCATCCAACCGAACGGTTGGATTATTGCACCAGTCTAACCGGATCGGTTACGGGTTGTAACCGATCGGTTTGATTGAACCTGTAAATAAATTTTTTTATTAAATATTAAATATTAAAAACTATAATTGAAAATAACTTTATCTTAATTATTTAATTAAAAACTAAAAACATTAATTAATACTAATAACTTAATTAATTAAAACATAAAACATAAACATTAACATTTAAAAAAAATTAAAAACTTTAGTATCATTAACTTTACCTTAAATGTCATAAACTAAATTAACTTACTTAATTAAATTAATTAACCACTAATTAAAACATTTAATTCTAATCATTAACTAAATTAAAACTTCTAATTAATTGAAATTAACTCAAACAATTAAAACTAATCAATACTAAAACTTAATTAACATTAACTAATCTCATAACATGAAAAAAAAACAAAAAACTAAAAAAATTTACCGAGCCATCCATCCGATCGGTTGGATAAAAAAACCAACTCTTTTTTTTTTCTTTTCTTTTTTTTTTTTTTTTTTTACTTTTTACTTTTAACTATTACCAACTCAAATTTTATGATTAACAAACTAAAATACTAAGAAATCTAGTTATATCCCCGGCAACGGCGCCAAAAACTTGATGTGCTCACGGTGTGTACAAGTTTTAAAAATTTATAAACACGCTTATCCGATTATCTATTAACACATACGGGCAAGTATACTCGTCCGTTTTAGTAAAGGTGGGTAAGTCGAGATCGTCCCAAGGGATTTGGTGATTAAAGCATTATAAACTAGTTTATATTAAAAAGGGTTGTCAATCCTAATTATAGAAAATTCAAGTCTTAAAGTAACAATATTATCTAAAACATATACTTGTGTGAAATGCCATAATCCATCAGGTGGAGTATTCATGTTAAGCTTGGTTTAAACTTGTTATGATGCACAACTTTTATATGAATGACTAACAATCAATGGTGTTTATCATGTTAAACCATTACTAGAATTCAATCATCTAGTTACTTCCTTTCGGCCTAAGACAACTAGAATAATAACTCCATTAACACAATATTGTTTAAAAGCAATTCTTTACTTATGAATTCCTACGAATCCTTTCGGCCTTATTTCGTGATGAAATCTTCTCAAATCCATTTTAAAGAGTAAACATGATTCTTGTCACACATCATATCCCATACTAATTCGTGCACTAACTTTTTGGAATAAAAACATTAAGAAAACCCTTTCGNAATATAATATGATAGGAACCTACTAAGCAAAGCCTAGAAGGAAGACATGAGGTTGAAATGCTTAAAGAGGATGATCCTAATGTTGGTGATGGTTTACTAGTAAGTGGTGCTAATGTAGGTGTTTGTTTACTAGTGAAAGAAATGATGATGGTTATAATGAATGCAATGAATTTGGTGTTGGTTTACTAGAAGGATTCATGCGGTGATAAATCGGTAGATGACTCAAGGTTGATAAAAGTAGGTTTTTGCTAATCAATAGTGGTGATGATTAGTGAAAGTGATGATGGAAGGTGGTGGTGATACGTAGACAACTATTTAAAGAATTAGAAACTCGTGTGTATAGCAAATGCTCTAACGAAAGATAAAGATAGAACATATCGACTCATGCAATCCTTATCTAAAATACACAGCTTGAGGGATAAACAACGAATATGACTTTATCATCTACCAAAGATGATGTATCCTGCCATAATACATGCTTGAATGGAATTGAAAGAAAGTGAGGACAATAAGCACCTAGGGACAAGAATTCCATATGAAAAGAGTAAAAATACTAAATACCTATATGAGGATGAGAATGACATCATATGATGGGAGAGTGTTGGTTAGACCAACATGTTGATAAAGTGTTGGGAATGATTGCTTTGATTGACATATCGTTTGCGCTGACAATAACGTGCATGATGTGTGTCGAGGAAGAAGAGGATGAGATCTTATGATGGTGTTCTTGAAAATGAAGTTTTGAAGTCCTAGTATTGAGAAGAATCCTAGACTCCATTTGGATTAGTTTTTGGTTGTGGAAATGAAGAACTTTATCAAACACATGATGTGTTTTTCACTTGATGAGATATTAGGGGTGAAAAAGGTTTGAACTATTAAAAAGAGACAATGTCAAAGGCTTGAAGCACTTGTGGTTTTGTGAATCGACTTTAACTAAATAGAGTGTACCTATGTGTTGGTATTTTAGGGTGTAAGAAACATGAGTAGATGTTCTTTAAATACAATTTGACAAAATACAAATATCTGAATGAATTTCTCTCCTCCTCAATAGGTGGATATCCAACATATTGTGTAATGCATCGTTTAAAGAATGATGAAGAAGTGTTTAGGAGGTTGCAGGTTAATGAAAATGATGAGCTTGGTAATGTTTTTGCGGATGTTGGTTAGCATACAAAGAACTTTATCCTTGAAGTCATGTAGCTCTTCTCTATCAATGCGAGATGATCGCATGACGAGGCATGTGGTTTTCTCAAAGGAGATGGAGAGGATTAGAGTATTGTTATCGAGGTGATTTTTGGAAAGCGGAAGCACTAATGCGAATTAGAAAGAGGTTAATTGAAAGATATTTGAACACAAATTTCAAATCTCTAAGACTCAATCCTATTAGCTATAAAACTATATGAAAGTGTAGGGGTTCCATAAAACATATTACTAATCCACGTAGCAATAAAGGGATTATAGTAATGCGAGATGAGCATATAAAAGCTAGAACGAAGTGAGATGGCAAATGATTAGTTCTCAATCAACTAAAACAAATTTGTTAGTGACAAAAGATGTCAACAAGAAAAAAATCTAAAGACATTATCTAATACAAACAACACATTCGACTACTAGACATAAAGTTACCACATAGCAACAAGACAAATAATCATACTAAGCAAGAGCATGATATTATTTAAAACACTTCATTGTGAACTTGTTTTGTTGTTAATCGTAGACACTTAAGCATATAACAATCTATGTGATTAATTTGTATGATCAAACGATTTCTAAATGTTTATCATACCAAAAGTACTTTGACAAATTATAAGTGCACACAAAGTGAACAAATAGTGTGATAAAGTCACGAAAGAACCAAGACGAAGAATTTATGCAACCCATGTTTAAATGATAACATTTTGGAGCAAGTATTATATAGATCATCCTAAGCATGATTCTAATAATGACAACAAAAGAGACAAGCTATCAAATATATAAATATCATATAAAAGCATCATGTATCAAAATGACATATCATGAGTTAACAAGTGACATGTTAATCATGCAAAACTCATATAAATAAAGAATGAAAATATCATACAAATCATGTGAATCTATAGTAACACGAAACATATAAGCATGAAGACATCATAAAGATATAACCAAGGTTTACACATGAATCAATCAAATGGTTATCATGGTTATGTTAAGATGCCCAATCATATCAAACAAATAACCTGTAATCGACACACGTATGTGTAATGCAAAAGATTTTAATCTTTGTGTTTGGAATCTACGGTTGAATGATCTAAAGGGAGACATCTTTTATATTGATTTTAAGTATGTGTTATGAAAGTGATTTGATCATCTAATACCAAGAGCTGTGTTTGTGTGTGATAGCGGAATATGTTAAGAACGTTCTTAAGAAAGCTCTTTGGAACAGTAATCTAAGTGAAATTACTAACTTCAATAGATCTTGTGTATGCTCTAGAGATGTGTAGGATTAACCGTGGACGTGCACAAGGTTTAAACTAGATGATGAGCAAGGAATTCACTCGAGTTTCTTATGTATACTCTTCAAGAGTCATTGTTGCTCAGGGTGTATGAGGTTGGCTTTGAGATTGCATTTTAACATATGTTGTTAAAATGTTGATTTGAAGTTTAATGAAACATATGCAGAAGTTAAAAGTATTACTAATACTTTGATAACTTGTGAAAGAAGTACTACTTAAACCTAGTGTAATTAAATGTGCGCTTCATGCTCATTTGATGGTGAAGGTTCTAATACTTTAGGTGGTAAAGTATGGTTGAGTTTGTTTAACAAGTGTTTAGAGAAAGGGTTTTTTGAGCAATGCACTCAATGGATTCAAATGAAGATAAGGATGGTGGATTGGGTTATCTAGTTGGTAGCTCTTCTAGTGTGTCTAAAGAAGGATGTGGTGATGTAGAGGTTTGTTGTGCTATGGAAGTACTTACGTTTCATATATGTTGAAAGCGAAGAAGGATGAATCATAATTTGTTGTGATCCATTTGATGGTACAACTAGCGGGTGAGGTGCTTGAAGTTTTCCTCATGTTTGTGAAGCTTATGGGCTGAGATATATCACAAGGTGAATGTGATGAGAAGATGGTGAAAGAACAAGTGAACTTAAGTGCTAAATGTTTAAGGATGAAAACCTATTGACATTTGTTTTTGTTCCTATTGATTGGGAGAGTATTATGATAAGTGTTCTAGTCGTGATGAGTGTTTTAACAAACATTGTTAAAATACTTGGGTGTTGATTTTTCGGATATGACTTTTAATGACTACGGTAGTAAGTCAAGTTTACTTGAATATTTCAAACGAAATACTTAAGTTGGCAATCCTACTTAGTTGAGATTGGATAGCATAAAAGGATAGCAAGACTCGATAATACATCTATAACTTAAGAGTGAGTTATGACTCGATGTAAATCCTTATCGTCTTGAAGGATGACACATTATTTTCATGTTAACCAAGTGAGGTAACATATGTAGATACAAGACAATATCTATAGTCATAAGTTAGACTTGTGATTTAGATATTATATGTAATCTTTGTAAATAATGAGTCCGGATTAGTTAGAGAGTTGTCAAGTTACTAAATAAGTGAGGCTAATGGATGAAGGGTGAGTTAAGGATGGAAGAATGTAGTATCCGTAGGTAACTATCACAAAACATTTGTATTAAGGGACCCACGGATGTCAAGGAACCAAATAAAGGATTCCTTCCTTTTTGTAGAAAGGTTCCTTGGGTTGTTTTCAGAGAGTTTTGAAATTATGACGGGAGCGATGATCCTATTGGTTAAAGTGTACTAAGATAGTCCTAATATTAGTGATAAATACTAGGAAGTATGTTGGTAACAAATATGGATCCTAAGGATTGCCGAAAAAATTTTAAAAATTATAAAATCGAATACTGCTGTACTACAGGCGGAACCCTCATAATACACAGGCGGAACCCAGTTTTTGGTTCCGCCTGGTCCGTTGGGTCAAATTCTGGAGTACCCAGAAAACACACTGGCGGAACCCAAAATTTTGATCCGCCAGTTCCGCCAGGTCTGAAAAAAGTGGCACGTGTCAAAAGAATACGCAGTGTCATTTTTAGAAAAACATTATGAGGTAGCTGTAAAAAAAAACTCTCTTTTGTTAGAATGTATATGTTATTTTGAATGCACTAACATTAATTGGTGAATTGAAACTGCTAATTCAATACTGATTTACAACAGCTTGTATAGGAAGAATGAAGTTTGCCACGTGTCAAAATAATACACAGTGTTATTTTTAGAAAAACTTTATGAGGTAACTGTGAATGAAAAAAAAAGAAAAAAAAAAGAAAAAAAAGACAAACAAACTTGCACTTATTAGAGTGTATATGTTATTTTGAATGCACTAACATTAATTGATGAATTGAACTACTAATTCANAAAACAAAAAAAAAAAAAAAAACTTGCACTTATTAGAGTGTATATGTTATTTTGAATACACTAACATTAATTGATGAATTGAACTACTAATTCAGCACTAACTTACAACAGCTTTTAGAGGAAGAATAAAGTGTGCCACCTGTCAAAAAAATACACAGTGTTTTTTTCTTGAAAAACTTTAGGAGGGGTTGTCATAAAAACTCTCTTTTATTAGAGAGTATATGTTATTTTGAATGCCCTAACATTAATTGGTGAACTGAAACTGATAATTCAATTCTGATTTACAACGACTTGTAGAGGAAGAATGAAGTATGTCACGTGTCAAAAGAATACGCAGTGTTATTTTTAGAAAAACTTTATGAGATAGCTGTAAAACAAACTCGCTTTTATTAGAGAGTATATGTTATTTTGAATGAACTAACATTTATTGGTGAATTGAAACTGCTAATTCAATACTGATTTGCAACAGCTTGTAGAGGAAGAATGAAGTGTGCCACGTGTCAAAATAATACGCAGTGTCATTTTTAGAAAAACATTATGAGGTAGCTGTAAAAACAACTCTCTTTTATTAGAGAGTATATGTTATTTTGAATGCACTAACATTAATTGGTGAATTGAAACTGCTAATACCATACTGATTTACAACAGCTTGTATAGAAAGAATGAAGTTTGCCACATGTCAAAACAATACGCTGTGTTATTTTTAGAAAAACTTTATGAGGTAGCTGTAAAAAAAATCTCTTATTAGAGAGTATATGTTATTTTGAATTCACTAATATTAATTGATGAATTGAATCTGCTAATTCAATACTAACTTACAACAGCTTTTAGAGGAAGAATGAAGTGTGCCACCTGTCAAA
Source organism: Artemisia annua (assembly GCA_014162995.1). Lineage (NCBI taxonomy): Eukaryota > Viridiplantae > Streptophyta > Magnoliopsida > Asterales > Asteraceae > Artemisia > Artemisia annua. Next base: position 30,920 of record LBNU01022078.1, on the reverse strand, counting down.
AGAATACGCAGTGTTATTTTTTTGAAAAACTTTACTCTATTTTATTAGATACTATATGTTATTTAGAATGCACTTACATTAATTGGTGAATTAAAATTGATAATTCAATTCTGATTTACAACGGCTTGTAGATGAAGAATTAAGTGTGCCACGTATCAAAAGAATACGCAGTGTTATTTTTAGAAAAACTTTATGAAGTAGCTGTAAAAAAAACTCTTTTTTTATTAGAGAGTATATATTATTTTGAATGCACTAACAATAATTGGGAAATTGGAACGGCTAATTCAATACTAGTTTACAACAGCTTGTAGAGGAAGAATGTAGTGTGCCACGTGTCAAAAGTATACGCAATGTTATTTTTAGAAAAACTTTATGACGTAGCTGTAAAAGAAACTCTCTTTTATTATAGAGTATATGTTATTTTGAATGCACTAACATTAATTGGTAAATTGAAACTGATAATTCAATACTGATTTACAACGGCTGGTAGAGGAAGAATGAAGTGTGCCACATGTTAAAAGAATACGCAGTGTTATTTTGAGAAAAAAAAAACTTTATGAGGTAGCTGTAAAAAAAAGCTCTCTTTTATTAGAGAGTATATGTTATTTTGAATGAACTAACATTAATTGGTAAATTGAAACTGCTAATTCAATACTGATTTACAATAGCTTGTAGAGGAAGAATGAAGTGTGCCACGTGTCAAAAGTATACACAATGTCATTTTTAGAAAAACATTATGGGGTAGCTGTAAAAAAAACTCTCTTTTGATAGAAAGTATATGTTATTTTGAATGCACTAACATTAATTGGTGAATTGAAACTGCTAATTCAATACTGATTTACAACAACTTGTATAGGAAGAATGAAGTTTGCCACGTCTCAAAATAATACGTAGTGTTATTTTTAGAAAAACTTTATGAGGTAATTGTGAAAAAAAATAAAAAATAAAAAAAACAACGCTCTTATTAGAGAGTATATGTTATTTTGAATGCACTAACATTAATTGATGAATTGAACTGCTAATTCAGTACTAACTTACAACAGCTTTTAGAGGAAGAATAAAGCGTGCCACCTGTTAAAAGAATACGCTGTGTTATTTTTTTGATATACTTTATGAGGGGCTGTCATAAAAACTATCTTTTATTAGAGAGTATATGTTATTTTGAATGCCCTAACATTAATTGGTGAACTGAAACTGATAATTCAATTCTGATTTACAACGACTTGTAGAGGAAGAATGAAGTGTGTCACGTGTCAAAAGAATAAGCAGTGTTATTTTTAGGAAAACTTTATGAGGAAGCTGTAAAAAAAACTCTCTTTTATTAGAGAGTATATGTTATTTTGAATGAACTAACATTTATTGGTGAATTGAAGCTGCTAATTGAATACTGATTTACAACAGCTTGTAGATGAAGAATGAAGTGTGCCATGTGTGAAAAGAATACGCAGTGTCATTTTTAGAAAAACATTATGAGGTAGCTGAAAAAAAAAGCTCTCTTTTATTAGAGAGTATATGTTATTTTGAATGCACTAACATTAATGGTGAATTGAAACTGTTAATTCGATACTGATTTACAACAGCTTGTATAGGAAGAATGAAGTGTGCCACGTGTCAAAAAAAATACACAGTGTTATTTTTAGAAAAACTCTATGAGGTAGCTGTCAGAAAAAAAAAAAAAAAAAAAAAAAAAAAAAAAAACTCTCTCTTATTAGAGAGTGTATGTTATTTTGAATGAATTAACACTAATTGATGATATGAAACTGCTAATTCAGTGTTAACTTACAACAGCTTTTAGAGGAAGAATGAAGTGTGCCACCAGTCAAAAGATTACGGAGTGTTAATTTTTTAAAAACTTTATGAGGGGCTGTTATAAAAACTCTCTTTTATTTAAGAGTATGTGTTATTTTGAATGCCCTAACATTAATTGGTGTAACAGGTTAGGGTTGACATAGCTTAACCGATGATTTAAAAGGACAGGTTGTGATTTTCTGACCCACCAACCTGCCAACCCGAACAATTGCCAGATTAATATTGGCAAAACTTTTACCACTTTCTATGAAGTAAAACAAAGTTAAAAATCAATAAGCTTGCTGAGGACACTTTTACAAATTCCTGGTTGTTTAAAAGGATAGAAATTTATGTGCAATAAATGTTTTCAACAGTACTCCAACTTTTTCTCAGCTGTATCTCACTAACAAATCACTATAAAATAGCAATTAACCTGCAAATCTTTCAATACCATTTCATTTCATTTCTAAAATACAACAATAACATTAACAATGGTTGCTTCTTCACGTATATTATCAATGTCCATAGCACCATCACCAGCTGATCAACTCAACAATCGATCTGTATGTCATTTTTCATACATGCATTAATATGATATAATCATGTTCTTTTTCTTTTGATTGTTTTGGGAGATAAAAGAATTTTTGATAAAAGCAAGAAGATTGTATGTTTCATTTATTATAATATATATGATATTAGTGTGAACCAATGAACATGCATGCAATATATGTTCATTTTGTTTTAGTATTATATTGTTTATTTGATTGAATTTAGTACGTGGTTCGAGATAATGAGACAAAATTGAAGGATGGTGCGTTTAGTTTTGGAAAATTTTATTTGTTCTTAAGATTCAGCTTTTCTATAAGTTGGAGAGGGTTTTTGCCTCATGAAGAAGAGATTATTGCATTCTACTTTTTTAGATTTTTTCTGTTTTCTTAAATTGGTTTCTTGGAAAAAACCTCATTTTTGGCAACTAAGCACTACCTGTTTTTTCTATTACTATTTTACAATTAAGCTNCCTGAATACTGCATTACTCTAATATCTGTTCATAAACTTGCTAAAGATAATAAAATTTTGGTTGCTTTTGATGAGAGTAAATGTTATTTTTTGAATCAGGATTTGAGTCACTTGAAAGTGCTGGGGACTGGGAGTCAGTCTGGTGGTTTATATTATTTCAATAATGGAGGTATTTCAAATCATTTCCATCAAGAATCTATTTTTCAAAACAATCTTTCTCATTATGATTGGCACTGCAGGCTTGGTCATCCTGCAGACCCTGTTCTAAATATATTAAAATCTGATTTAAAAGTTGATACTAAAGGGCAAAACTATGTTTGTGAAATCTGTCAAAGGGCTAAACAAACTAGAGAACCTTTTCCATTAAGTGATCATACTACTTCTGGTTTCGGAGAAATTGTGCATTTAGATCTATGGGGACCTTATAAGGTTGCTAGTAGAGAAGGATATAAATATTTTTTGACTATTGTGGATGATTACACAAGGGCTCTTTGGGTGTATTTAGTCAAAACTAAAGATGAAGTTACTCATTTTATCACAGTCTTTTATAATATGATTGAAACTCAGTTTCATAAGAAAATCAAATGTTTTAGAAGTGATAATGGAACAGAATTTATTAATCAGGTTTTTCATAAGTTTTGTGAAACAAAAGGTGTCACCCATCAGACCTCTTGTGCTTATACTCCACAGCAAAATGGTATTGCTGAGAGGAAACATATGCATCTTTTGAATGTGGCTAGATCCCTTCTGTTTCAGGGGGAATTCCTCTCAGATTTTGGACTGAATGTGTTCTTACTGCTACATTTCTTATTAACAGATTGCCTTCTTCTGTGCTTAATGGAAAATCTCCTTATGAAATGATATATAATAAGAAGCCTACTCTCTGTGATTTAAGAATGTTTGGTTGTTTATGTTTTGCTACTGTTGTTAATAATAATGACAAGTTAAGTAGTAGATCTGAAAAATGTGTGATGATGGGGTATTCTAATTCTAAAAAAGGATATAGGTTATATAGTCTTGATAAACATCAGTTCATTTTCTCTAGAGATGTTAAATTTTTTGAGTCTATATTTCCTTTTAAGGAAACTATTACTGATAAGAACAAAAATGATTCTGAAAATGTTTTCAAAGACTTAAACCATTTGAATTTTTTTGATGTTGAAACCCCTGAACTACCCAATGATGAACAGAGAGTAGACCCTAATCTGAATAGTGACTCTATGTCACAAAGTGAAGGTAGCTACTCTCCTTTATCTGGTAGAGACTCTGATACTGAAACTAATAGTGATAGAGTTTTTACTGATGAGGATGAGATGGTTGCTACACTTGAAGAAAACAATAATTCTGAGGGTAATTTGAATCAAAATTCAAATTCTCCAGTTCAGGAGGAAGTACCTTTGAGAAGGTCTTCTAGACCTTCTGTTTTTCCAAAAAATTATAATGATTTTGTAGTTGAGTCAAAAGTTAAGTATGGAATTGAGAAATTTGTTGGTTATTCTAAACTTAACTCTAAAAACTATTGTTTTGCTGTTCAGTTGAACAAAAATCATGAACCTAGAAACTACTCTGAAGCTTCTAAATCTGTCTATTGGAATGAGGCCATGAATAAAGAAGCTGAGGCTTTATATAGGAATGACACCTTTGAAGTTACTGACTTACCACCTGGTAGAAAGGCTATAGGAAGTAAGTGGGTATATAAAATTAAATATAAGTCTGATGGTGAAATAGATAGATACAAAGCTAGAGTAGTTGCTAAAGGTTATAATCAAAAAGAAGGAGTAGATTTTGAAGAAACATTCTCTCCTGTTGTTAAAATGGTTACTGTGAGATGTTTGCTTAATCTTGCTGTTCAAAGTAACTGGTCTATATTTCAGCTTGATGTTAACAATGCTTTTCTTTATGGGGATCTTAATGAAACTGTTTACATGAAATTACCAGAAGGACTTTGTCCAGATGGTGAGAACAAAGTGTGCAGACTTAAAAAATCTTTGTATGGGTTAAAACAGGCCCCTAGACAATGGAATGCTAAACTTACCTCTGCATTACTTGAAAATGACTTTGTTCAGAGTAAAAGTGATTATTCTTTATATACTAAGTCTAAGAATGGTTTGTTTATTGCATTACTTGTCTATGTAGATGATATTATTGTTACTGGTAACAATGTTGATGAGATTAACAAATTCAAAGAGTTTTTGAAAACCAAATTTATGATTAAAGACTTAGGCAAACTTCAATATTTTCTTGGTATTGAAGTTGCAGATACTGATAAAGGAATTTGTTTGAATCAAAGAAAGTATTGTTTAGATTTGTTAAGTGAATATGGTATGCTTGGTTGCAAACCTGCTAAAACACCTTTGCAGTCCAAGCTTGTCATTTCTAATCAAGCTACTGAAAGTGATCCTTTACTTGATAATATTACTGATTATCAAAAGCTGATGGGGAAACTCATTTACTTAACTAATACTAGGCCTGATATTTCTTATGCAGTACATTGTTTGAGCCAATTCATGCATGCACCACTTAAGTCTCATCTCAGAATAGCATTTAAGATACTTAGGTATCTTAAAAGTGCTCCAGGTTTGGGTATTCATATTACTAAGAACTCTAGTATGTCTCTTCTTGCTTATTCTGATGCTGATTGGGCTAAATGTATTGTAACTAGGAGATCAGTTACTGGTTATTGTGTTTTCTTAAATGGATCTTTAGTTTCCTGGAAAAGTAAAAAACAACCTACTCTCTCAAAAAGTTCAACTGAAGCAGAGTATAGGGCTCTTGCTTCAGTAACCAGTGAAGTTATTTGGATTATTAAAATCTTAAAAGATCTTCAAGTTATAAATCTTTTACCTGTTTCTCTTCACTGTGACAGTAAATCAGCAATTAAGATTGCTGCCAATCCAGTTTTTCATGAAAGAACTAAACACCTTGAGATTGATTTACATTTTGTAAGAGAAAAGATTTTGAATGGTGTTATTAAAACTGTTAAGGTAGATTCTGCAAATCAAATTGCAGATATCTTCACAAAAGGATTGGATACATTGCAACATGATTTTCTGGTAGACAAACTTAATATGTTTAACATTTACCAACTATCAGATTAAGGGGGGATGTTGAAAATAAGGTCTTAACAGCTTATTGTTAATCTATAGTTGGCTTATTAAGTTTGTTTATATTTGCAGTTTGCTTGTTACTAAGTTGAGGGACTAGTGTTGATAATATTCAAAGCTGTTTTAGACTTTTGGAGCTTAATGTTGTTTCTATCAAAGATGAAGGACTAAAGATGTGCATTGGATTCTTGAGTCGGTGTAGCCAATATATAAAGAAAGAGGACAAGATTGGGGCTCATAATCTCAATCACCTTTCTCTCTCTACGAATATAACTCTCTGCTCTCTCTCTCTCTCTAAAGCTGATAAAAACTCACTTTGTAAACCCTAATTGGTGTTCTTGATTTCCTTGATCAAAACACTCGTTCTGATATTGTTAATACTTGATTGAGATCAAGTATTTGGTGTTGTTATTAATATCTGTTTGAGAACAGTTTATTGTGATTGTAATCTTGGTTTGATCTTAATAAAACTACTTTTATATCATTAGATTAAGTTTTTCTACATGGTATCAGAGCCAGGTTTGCTCTGAATATCGTTTTTAAAAAAATTAGGGTTTCATAAAATTTGGGGTTGTCTTGTTTTTTGTATTCTAGATCAATTAACTTGTGTTAATTGATTGTTTTATGACTTAATTACATAGATCTAAAAGGTTTTTTCAAAACGCCTAATTTTTGAGAAAACTAGGGTTTGGGAATAATTGGTGTTTTTTATAATTAAAAGCTTCTGAGATCGATTAAGTTTGTTTAATCGATAGATCTAGTGTTTTTGTTACGGTTGGAAGTGGTTTTGGTTATTTGCCCTAATTTGAAATTAGGGTTTGGTGGATCTTGGTTCTTGGATCTGGGTTCGTTGCTGTGTTTCTGCTATATCCCTAGACTAAGTGAATCTAGGGTATAGTAGGGCTGTTATTCCGCTGCTGCTATATTTTTTGCGTACTCTGTAACACCTCTCAAGCTCTCTTTACTTTTCTATTATTTTATTTCCTGTTTAGAGAAGGGGAGTAGGATCTTGGGATTGTGAAGTTGTTTGTTTGAGATTGTGGTGTTGGTTGCTTTATTTTTTTTTATTATTGTTCTTGTTGTGTTCTGCCCTTGACCTACCACCTTGAGTGGCAAGGAAGCCTGGGAACTACCTTCTTGACTTTTTTGTGTGCTTTATAAGGGGGGATGTTGAAAATATGGTCTTAACAGCTTATTATTAATCTATAGTTGGCTTATTAAGTTTGTTTATATTTGCAGTTTGCTTGTTACTAAGTTGAGGGACTAGTGTTGATTATATTCAAAACTACTTTAGACTTTTGGAGCTTAATGCTGTTTCTATCAAAGATGAAGGACTAAAGATGTGCATTGGATTCTTGAGTCGGTGTAGTCAATATATAAAAAAAGAGGACAAGATTTGGGCTCATAATCTCAATTACCTTTCTCTCTCTACGAATATAACTCTCTGGTCTCTCTCTCTCTAAAGTTGATAATACTCTCTTGTAAACCCTAATTGGTGTTCTTGATTTTCTTGATCAAAACACTTGTTCTGATATTGTTAATACTTGATTGAAATCAAGTATTTGTAGTTGTTGTTGATATCTGTTTGAGAACAGTTTATTGTGGTTGTAATCTTGGTTTGATCTTAATAAAACTACTTTTATATCATTCAATTTAGTTTTTCTACAATCACCCATTAACACACTACANTTCTACATTATTCATGTTCTTACATATACTCGTTGTTTTCATTATACTCAATATAAAACCTTAGCAACGTTCTAACTATAAATTTCATACAGTAAGATATTAAAGAAAATGAGTTTTTATAAGACTAGAAAAGGAAAATAAATAAACCCGGCTGGTTTCCGGGCCACCGGTTCGACCCGGGTCATGTAAAAACCGGCGGTTCAATCCGGTTTTAAAACAAGCAAAAAACTGGTTACTTCCGGCCCGGTCACCTATCCGGTTCCCGGTTGAACCGGCCGGGTCAACCTGGGTTTTAAAACATTGCTAGTTCCTCCCTCTCCCTCAAAGGAAAATTGCCAAACACAATTGTGGTGACAACAACTACAGATATCATATGTAATTTTCTTTCAAAATGTACTATTGACGTTTACTTATGTTGTAAAACTTTGTATTAAGAACGACACATTTTAAATCATGTTAATATAAGTAGTGACAATATATTTCCTCTTTATTAGTTTTTTAGAAATTTCCGACATTAATTGTGATGAAGAAGACAAATAGCAAGACGTATCTTGGTTGTTTCTTTGCATTGACGTGTTTTTTCTTTTTTTTTTAAAACGCAAAAGAATTATATCTCTTAATTAGAAGACTGTGAGCCATGCATGTCTCTTTCAACCAAAAAAATACCACACATAAAGGCTAAGATAACACCCGAATTCCAGTAAACAACTTGTTAAATGCAACTCGATCTGTTTTTTTAACTTTGTCTCAACTTAATTATCCAAATCCTAAACACGTCAATGGCATCTTCATCGTCTTCTTCTTCTCGGTCATTTAAGTATGATGTATTTCTTAGCTTTAGAGGGGAAGATACCCGTAAGAACTTTGTAGATCATCTCTACACAGCTCTTGGTCAACGACTTATCCGAACTTACAAGGATGATATTACACTTCCAAGGGGTGAATCTGTTGGTCCAGCTTTGTTGGAGGCTATCGAAGAATCGAATATTGCTGTCATAGTATTCTCTAAAAACTATGCAGATTCTTCGTGGTGTTTGGATGAACTTGTACATATTATGAAATGCAGGGAAGATATGGGACTAACTGTTATCCCAGTTTTCTATGACGTTGATCCATCGGAAGTGAGATATCTGAAAAGGAAATTCGGAGAAGCTTTTTCCAAACAAGAGATGAAGAATGTTAAAAAAGCCGAATTGTGGCGAAAAGCACTAGTTGCAGCAAGTAACATTTCTGGATGGGAACCCAAGAACGTTGCTAATGGGTAATTTTCTTTTTGTTAAAAAAATATAAATATATGCTTGGTGCATCTCAAATTTTGTCTTGATAGCTAATCTCTAATAAAGGATATGCCATTTTAGATCTGAATTCTATTAACTTCTCGGCCTTTTATCTGGGAGAGGTGTAATATTACCACTTTGCAAATGTGAGCATACATGCTAATTATCCATTTCTAAATATCCAATCTGCAGACATGAGGCAGCGGCCATCCAAAATATCGTCGATGCAATTTCAGATAAGTTGCTTTCATCAACCTCAGATATTGACGAAGAGCTTGTTGGAATGACGGACCGTGTAAAAGATTTGATATCAATATTAGAAATTGGGACAGGTGATGTGCGAATGGTTGGGATATGGGGCGTTGGAGGCGGTGGTAAGACTACTCTTGCCACCTCTGTTTATATGAAAATCAATGACAATTTTCAAGGTCACTGCATTGTTGACAATATTCGCGAGGAATCAAGTAAACATGGTAGAACAACTTTGCAAGCAAAAATTCTATCAACTCTTTTGAAAACAAAAGTGGAAGTGCAGAATGAAGAAGAAGGAAAACGCATTATAAAAAATCGACTATGTCGTAGTAATGTGTTAATTCTTCTTGACGATGTCGATGACTGTAAACAGCTAGAGGCATTAGCTGGATCGCACAAATGGTTTGGTAATGGGAGCCGCATCATAATCACAACTAGAGATGAACATGTGTTAAGAACTCGAAAGGTAAACCACATCTCTCCTGTCACATTATTATCACAGGACGAGGGTATCCGGCTCTTTAGAAAACACGCATATAATGAAGAGGAGCCTCTAAAAGATTATGGGTTACTTTCATTACGTGTGGTTTCTTATGCTCATGGGCTCCCATTAGCCCTTAAAGTTTTAGGTTCTTTTCTATATGACAAAAATGAGAAAGAGTGGATGAGTACCTTGGAGAGACTAAAAGATATTCCAGAAGGTGAAATTGTAGGGAAGCTCAAAATTAGCTATGATGGGCTTAGAGAGGTGGAGAAAAGGTTATTCTTGGATATTGCATGTTTCTTCAGGTGGAGTAGCAAAGACGATGCAATGGAGATATTTGAAGCTTGTGGTTTCCACCCTGACATAGGGATAAAGGTGTTGATACAAAAGGCTCTCATAACTATAGATTCAGATGGTGAGTTTGATATGCATGACTTGGTACAAGAAATGGCACACTACATTGTTAGAGGGGTACATCCTGATAATCCTGAAAAACATAGCAGAGTTTGGAAACGGGAAGATATCAATAACCTTTGTATTGAGGATGCAACAACGGTAAATGTTAAGCTGGCTTTCTTTTCAAAATGTATATTATATGTGCACTAACTGATTGGATAAAAGCTAAACTATACCTTATTTATCCTTCAATTATTGCAGGAAAATGACAAGATTGAAGCGATAGGAGCATATTTCCAAAGTCCTCCATTACTGTTCTTTAAGTTTGTTTCAAACTTGAAGAAACTAAGGTGGATTCTTGCGAGTTGGGGATATGACAATAATGTCGAAGGGCCTAATTTTCTTTCAAATGAGTTGCGGTATATTAACTGGGCATACTATCCTGCAAGTCCATTCCCAGACAGTTTCCAGCCAATGAATCTAGTTGTTCTAAAAATGAGGGAAAGCTTTCAAAAGGAACTTTGGAGGAGTCACAAGGTAATTCAATGGTTCCCTAATATAATAAAAATGAGTGGATCCCATTATTTATTTCATTTAAATCAGAAATCTACACTGTAACTTCATCACGAATCTACAGAGAAATGGTGATAACTGATTGCATTGATTCATTTCACTAAATGAGAACTGATTACAAGATTTACTTGTATACATGATAGTCAAACTAAAAAAAGTCTACTGAACTAATTAACAAGCTACTTAAATAATAACTAACTATATCAACTACATGTTATTAGAATGAACTAAGCAGTTATATCCACCTTAGTATTAATACAACTGTTTACTCGTGGCATTGACTATTCGTATAGTTTCATAAATTAAATTAGAATATTAGATTGTGATAAGATTCCTCTCCACAAGAATTTGCATGCCATGTAACTTATATTTTGGCAATATTAACTTCTGTATCCTTGTATAAATTAGCATCTACCACAACTGAAAGTCCTTCAACTATCTGGTATGAGAAAACTAGTCAGCACACCAAATTTTGATGAACTCCCCTGTCTTCAAAAGTTGGATATCTTAGAATGTCACAAGTTAGAAGAGATTCACCCATCAATTGGAAATCATAGAAGTCTTAAAAGCGTAAAGGTTATTCATTGTCCCAATCTTAGAATGTTTCCAACAATTTTCAAGATGGAAAAACTCGAGCATCTTAAAATCACGTGGTGCCACGAAAGTTTAGAGTTCCCCGATATCCAATCAAACATGGAAAGCTTGGTAGACTTGAAATTGAACAGAAATCGATTTACTGAGAAGGTGTTCCCCCAGTTAATGCATCGCTTACAAAGGTTGGATCTTGGTTACTGCTGTTTGGAAGATGGAGAAATCCCTTCTGCTATTGGAGAGATGTCAAACTTACAAGAGCTGAATTTAAAGGAAAATAATTTCTCAAAACTACATTTCAGCATCTCGCAACTTACTCGACTCAAACTCCTCAACCTGAGTGGTTGCAAAAGGCTTTTAGAACTGCCTCAGCTCCCATCAAGTTTAGCTATTCTCCTAGCAAACGAATGCGACTCACTTACAGACGTGGGAGATTTTTACGTGGATTGTAAAAGGTTATTGTATGCCTCGCTTGTATGCTCGAATATGGTAATTGATGGGAACAGATTTCTACAATCCATGCTTGAGGTATGTATGGCTGTCTGCGTTTGAATATCAATCTTTATACAGATACAATAGTAATGGCAATTATTATAAGCTAATGAATTTGTTTTGAATAAATTAGGGAGAGAATGCTGAAAATCACTGTGTGATTCTCCGGCTTCAAGGCCTTGAGATTCCAAAGGGGTTTACACCTTGTCTTCGAGAAGGGAGGTTTTGTACATTGCAACTTCCAGAGAACTGGTGCAGTGACTTCTGTGGTTTCTTAATGTGCGCTGTTGGGGATATTGACTTATTGGTTCCAGAAATAAAAATTAAGCAGGTGACGGGTGGTTTACCGGGAATGGATTCTGAAGATGATGTGGTTTGGAAGGAGAGTGTTGGTTATGAAACAACATGTGTGTGGTATATTCCTTTTGCTTCATTGAGACACACGAAGTGGTGGGACTCAACGTACAAAAAGCTTTCGTTTTCGTTTCGCGATCATCAATTTTTTCATGAATGTAGTGGGTTTGGAGTAAGACTCGTTGGCAGAAAAGGAGGAAGTGGTCCAACAGAAACATCAACAGAAGAAATATCAACAGAAGACTCTTCTGGAATTTCTTATGGAAAAGATCGTTATACACCTGGATTCAATATTTCTCATGATTCAAAGAAACTTCTAGAGATTTACCCACGTCGGCTCCTAAAGATTTCCCTACCATGGATCCGTATGTAACAAACTAGGACGGTAGTCTTCAAGGTCATTAGATCACTTCCAAACGAGTATGTGCAAAGTTACCTTGCTCTTAGAAATGCATCAGTTGTTCTCAAGTAATCAAATGTTTATGTGTCATAATACTTGAGAGACTAGAAATTTTAGTGATTATGGTAACTCCTATTTTGATCCAAGTATTGGAACAACTTTCCATCCATTTGAAATATATATGTATCATCATCGGAAAATTTGGTTTGGTATATTCTCACATAGTACACATTTCTCCACAACCCCACTTAACCTTGGGGTGAGATATGTTACATACATTTTGAATGTCGTTATATCAAAAGCGTTTTCAAAAGATTATTCTACCTACACTTTGAAAAATGTAATGTTAATTTTTTGTTCACATCTTTAAAACCATCAATTTGTTTCAAGATTTTCAAATTAAAATTTTGTACTAATGTTACTAGATTCACTAGGCTTTTATGTTTTTTATTGGTGAAATATATTACTCCACAAACAATATGTACAAGAATACACCAACACCTTTTGAGGTGATAGACGTGCCCCAAACACCATTACATGAATTTTGATCTGAGCAATAGTGATAGGGGCATTGATGTGATTGTTAATACATGTCACAAACATCCACAAAAGGGTTTATCCAGTGAACAACTTATTCAAATACCAAATCCCGGCATGGTCATGAGGGGACATGCATAGGACGCCTGGTCCGACTTGACCAATTTGATGAGCAGATATCCCAAAGCTAATCTTGACCCTTTTGCACTACTTTAGATTAAAAATATATATATATATTACAAGTTTGAAGAAAACAGCATGATCATAACTATACACAGCCCAGGAGTAAAAACTGTATGCCGCTTTACTGTTGCATATATGCATAAGAGACCATCATTGAGACTAAAACACGATATATCAGCAACATAACTATACACCGTTCTAACATATTTTAATTTCTGTTTGTTCCCTTTCCCCTTTAAATAAGAATTGTTCCAATGTTTTTGTAAGGACAAAACAACGAGAGGGGATTAAAGGGAACAGCCGAAAACTGAGAATGAGATCAGTACTACCCAAACATCATTCTAAGGCTTCACCTCACATCCAAACATAACACTTAAAACGAAAAAGTTGATTATAGTACATTTTGCCACACCATGATGACAACATACTAAAGATCACTTGAAACTAACCCCATAAAAAGCAGACTTAATCAATCACTCCTACTTGGTTAGTTGTTGAAGTCGAGGGCAGGGCAGCTTGTGGTCACGCAGCTGTCAAACCGTTTGAAGTTAGCTCTTTATTATGTAATATGAACAATTACTCTTCTATGTCTAACGATTCTCGTATGTTTTTATCATCATCATCCATATACAGCATTGCAAGCTAAAACTTTGTCCGAAATGCCAACCTGATGTGCACATCAAGAATATTTACAACTCGGTCATCAGGTGCTGCTAGCAACCTCAGCGGCACGTTGTCTCATCATCTCCATAACAGCTGCCCTACGACGGTTATCAGACTGTTGTTGCATCCTTCTTAAATGCTCATTTAAATCTCTGTAACGAAAAAAGAAAGAAAATTACATTAAAGACCAGTCCCACATATTGCCATGCTTGTATGATGAATAAGACATAATTGAGATGGGATCAAAACACATAATTCTGTAAAGGTTGTACGGAGCAGAAAGGCTTTTATCGGAAGAAGGACATGAGTACAAACATAATATATTATTACAAAAATAATCGAGTTTTTGTAAGAAGAAAAACAATTTAGTATGTTGCATGCATTAGAAATCCACTTTGGCTACCTACATGTTTGACCCATTTGACATATTTCATTATTTCTTATACTTTTATATTCAACCCTTTTCACTCGCATCTATCTACTACTATTATTATTCTTATCCCAGTATGCCTATGTTATAGTTTTCCAATGTTGCAAGGATAATAGAAAATATGATTACTAGTAATATAACACAAATTACGATACAAAACTGAAAAAGACAGAATGAGCACATGCAAGGAAAGAGGGAGATGAGAGGACCTGCATCGGGGAACACTGCATTTAGATTCTTTACATGCTCGAGCATGAACGTCAAGAAGATACCACATTTTCTTACAAAGAACACAACCACCAGAAGCGCGTACTTTGCAATTATTCCCATGTCTAAAAAGTCCTTTCACCTTTCGACAGTTTGGATACTGACAAAGTGGGGATCGACACTGCGACGCATGTACCAAAAGATCAAGCATTTTCCTAAGCTGCACAACTCGTAATTGCCTTGCTTCTTGGCTTTGTGCATCTCGCTCAGCAATTGATGGGTAATTTGTCAACTTATGAGGATGACCAATTCCTCCATCCTTGTAATAACAAGAATTGCACACATCAAAATCAGGACACGTCTCACATCGCCAACCTTGCCCGGTTTCTATATCAAGGTGACATTTATTACATGTTGTCACAAAAGCAGGAGCAGTAGGATTGTGAAGGTGATATAAAACCATCATTGAGGAATGTTTAGCACGACGAAGAGTGTCGTATTGATAATGATTTCCTTGGCAAAGGCTCAGGAAAGCCTGTCTGGTATCGAAAAATTCACTCTCAAGAATTTCGTCTTTATCTTTGGTATCAACAGGCACATCATTCATCTCAACCTGTGTGCAGTTGATTATGTTTACAGTCTCAATCAGTACCAAAATGAAATTTGATAACTAGAATTAGACATCTAACATTCTAACTTAAGGAAATTATTGTACAGAGATTAACATGGCAATTCAATTTACCTACGATTCACGAATGAGTCACTTTGGGATGTACACAATCTCAAAGGGTCAAACAAAAATTTAGCTAAAGCTGGACCAGTCATATAGGCCAGAGTTTAATGCATAAAACCTCATGAATCATTTTATTCATATATTAAATTACTATAGTAATTGGGGTTTCAAACCAGCCCAATTCTTCTCATCCAGTATTAAAAACGACCCATATGACCCACCTGACTCACCCATCTTTTTAACAGCTTAAACATGAAGTAACTTACAGGATAAAGTGGATGTTTATCCCTGTGATTAACAGGATGTCTCTCCCTCTCCTCACGCTTTTGTTCTAAATCGTGACACCTGCAAAACAAATCACAACCCTTACAATTATTTTAAGAGAATTTTTCAGAGTTTTATATGATCAATGCTTACATCAATCCAGTTACATTACAAAATTCTTGCAAATAGAAGAAACCAGAAATCTAAGAATAGATAAGAGATTATAATGCTTTACGCCTTTACCTCTCACAAAGCCGAAAGTTCTTGCACTGATTACAAACCCAGTGTGTTCCAGATACCATTAGAAGACAACAATGAGTGCATGCGGGTTGCAAGTGAACCATTATAAAATCTTCCTTCATTGGTAAAATCGTTTCACCAAGCTGCAAAATGGGTATAGCTATATTAGAATTGAACTTAGGTCTTAGGGGTAACTATAGGCAAAATTTCCATAATAAAAATTGTAAATAATATCATTTCTTAAATAATTTAGGCAATAAGATGCATAAAGTATTTATATTCTGAATACTTATCAATTTGGTCCCATTAATTTCCACAAGGAAAAAAAAAGTGTAAGAAAAAATAATGGTCAAACAAACACAAAAAATATCAAAAAGTAGGAACAATTACCCTATGCATCAGTACGAGATCTTTAGATACGTTTCCGGAAAGATCGATTTGACCAGAAGCTTTCAAAGCTCTTTTTGTTATGGACTTTTTAATTGGCCCTCTTTTATTTTGCTTTGTTCCTTCTTCTTCTTGACGAATCTGATGAATTATATCCTCAGCAGCACCAGGCCAATAATCGCCATCGAAATATGGCAATCGGGCTGCAGTTACCTTAGCTTTACACTCCCCAGAAGATGTAAAGAAGTGGTCGTATAAATTAGTGAGCTCGACTACAATATTTTCGTTAGTAGCCTTTCTTAACATAGCCAAATACCTGACAAGATATATTATTGGTGCCCCACAACGCATTAGTATTTACATTGGTATATACTTTAATTTTTAAGTAATGCAATTCTTATGAGTGACGTATACTCACCATTCCCTTAGTTTATCAGACTTTGGTGTCTTTTGAATTTCAGGATGGCAATATAAGATATAGTCTTCACCCTTTAACGGAGGGCAGGCCCATATGTAGCAACTTGTGAAGCCACGTAATTTACAATATTCTAGGTAGCCGATCTGGAAACATAATAAAAGTTACTTATCAATATTCGAGGTGGAAATATGGGTGGGTCACACGGTTTGGGTAATAGGTCAAGTTAAACAGGTAACTTTGGGTTTGGGTCATATGTTTCAGGTTGGCCTCAAACACTCATGTCCAAAAAATTTATAACCAAAACTATAAAATATTAGTGTCAAATATTGTTAAGTTAGAAAAATATGGTGATAATAATCTGATTATTTGATTAACAAGATTTGGTATACACCTTGGGCGTTTCGCCACGTGTGACCCGTTTTCCTTTTCGCTAAAGTTATTTTCATCAATAACATAGCTTAAAAAGAACAACAAAATGATTGAACTTAAAACTGAAGTGAAAACTTGCCAGAATTTCATGATATACAAATGTACGGAGTGCTTCCCCTGTCACGGTTCTAATTTCAGGCCTGAAGTACTTAACCGAATCCAAATAAGAGAGATACACCCGCCGATGATTTGGTTGCTCACATTCTGCACCAAATTCTTGGACATACATGCCAAAAAGACATACTTCTACTCCTTCAATTTTCTGGAACAACAAAACCACCTAAAACAAGAAACATGTTACACGTGTATAACAATATTTCAACAAGATGAAGCAACAATAAATGTCAATCACTGCATCTTTAATGAAAGTAATGCATTGGCAGTACAATGCTTAACTGAATACCTTAGATTTATACCCAAATTCCTTGGGATAATTTTCCTCTTGAAATATTTCAAGAAATCTCTCCTTGACTGTAGGAGTGTATACAATAGGGAGAAGTTCTTCACCAACCGTTATCAATGGCGGCGGTAGTACATGAGTTTGACTCGCAACGAGTCAACTCACACCCAACTTCACATTTTCTTACCTTTCTTCAATAGATCTATAGATTTAAGGGTTAAAATGATGGTGGTGGTGGTGTATTGATGGCGGTGGCACAAGAAACGAGGTGGTGTATAACTTTTAGGGCGTGTGTGATATAGTGGTAGATAGAGGAGATGATGAGGGTTCGTGTTGTGGTGGCGGTGTTGCTCAGTGACAGGCGATGGAGGTGGTGTTGGGGGTTGACAGGCGGCGGCTAGGGTTTGTGTTTGAGTGAGAGAGATGAAATGGGAAGATGAGGGTGTGTTTGTTTATTTATTATTACAGGAAGTGTTTTGGCAAAAAAAACGAAGCGGGGAATTTTTTTTTACTGATTATGACACTATGTTATGACGCTTCTGAAAACGAGTCATCCCTAATAAAAAATTTACTCGTTATGACTCTTATTTTATGACTTTGCTATTTGCGCGTCATCTTGTAGCGTGCGTCATAAAATGCGAGTCAAGGATAGACCTTTTTCTAGTAGTGCAACAGCTCCCACTTGGTTATATATTAATCGTAAAATGACATTGGTCGGCGTCTTGCAACACTCCAATGCCCCTAGTACAACCCGAGCTGAGTTTCCTGGTAAAAACCCTTAACGATTCATCGTTATTATTATCCTTTTGTTTCTAATACTCTGATTAATAAAGAAATAAATCTTTATTAATATTCAGTTTCTCGTTTATCAATGATTGAACAAAATTACCAAAACATCTGAACGTATTCCAGATAGACTTTGGGCGTGGCCACGCAAACATTTTGTCAATCCTACGAGTGGCCCATAGTATTAAACTTCAAAACAAATTTGAAGGAACAAATTCTATTTTGACTACAAGACTAACCCACGAACTTTGCAACATTTCTGAAAACAACCCTTATAACTACCAGTTACGGTTAGCGGTAGATTGCTTCACAGAAATGCACTACATTCATGACACTTATCTGGTATCTCAAGTCTGAGGATAACTAATTATGATTTACTTAGATAAGTAAAATCATTTAGTTTGGGATAAGTCCAATATCCAATTCATTGAATACCTTAATTGTCTTCCCTTAATAATATTCCCATATTATTAACCAACAATGGACAGTTTTAGAATAATAAAATTATTTAAGGATATAAACATGCAAAAACAGGATATATATTATTAAAGCAATTGAAATACACATAACCATATTTTATTTCATTGGAAATTAATAATCGTACATTACATCCTTTATCCAAATACTAATCACAAATGGGCATGAAACTTTCAGCTTTACGAAGACCTATTCCTTCAGCTAAGTTATAAAGCTTAGTGCCAGGTAGAGCTTTCGTCAATTGATCAGCCAAGTTATCATCTGTGTGAACTTTGAGCAATTCGATCTCTCCAATCGCCACTTGCTCACGCACGTAGTGATATTTGATCGGGAAATGTCTGGTGCCCCTTATGAGTCCAGGCTCATGGGCAAATGTGATTGCAGCAGAATTGTCACAATACATTTTAATAGGTCGTTGTATCGATGGCATAACTCCAAGCCCCGAAACGAACTTCCTAATCCAAACAGCTTCCATTGCAGCTTCAGAAGCAGCTACATACTCACTTTCTGTCGCAGACATAGCCAATATACTCTGCTTCTTGCTCCTCCAATCCACAGCTCCTCCATTAATGACAAAGACATAACCCGTCTGAGACTTCGTATTATCCTTATCACTTTTCCATGAAGCATCACAGTAACCTGTTACATCAAGTTCTGCATTTGGATCTGGATTACCCCCATAAACTAAGAATACATCTTTAGTAGCCCTAAGGTACTTAGGAATATTCTTCACAGCAGTCCAGTGAGCTTCACCTGGATTTTGCTGATATCGACTGGTTAAATTCTGAGCAAATGCCACATCTGGCCTTGTGCTTTTTACCGCATACATTAAGGATCCCACAGCCGAAGCATAAGGAATTCTCTTCATGCGATTCACCTCTACAGGTGTTGAAGCACACAGTTTGCTACTCAAGCCATGGTGTTCTTGCATTGGCAAATATCCCTTTTTGGAATTTTGCATATTGAATCTCTTCAATATTTTATCAATGTAAGCACTTTGACTTAATCCAATTAATCGCTGAGATTTATCTCTATATATCTTAATTCCCAGAATAAATGCAGCTTCCCCTAAATCTTTCATAGAAAAACACTTTCCAAGATATGTCTTTGTTAGAACCTAAGTTTTTCTACATTTTAGTCAAGTCTCGGCTATTTCAACATTTGTAATAGGTTGCTAAGTTGATTAAATATGTAACTATTAAGGATGAGTCCAATACTCGTCCAACGGGCCTAAAGCCCAAATGATTAAGAGAAGGGAAGGAGTAGGCGTGTTGCCCTAGCTCCCATCCTATAAATAGGACATCTATGTATCCCATTCTCTTGTTGGTTATTTCAATACATTAAAGAAACTCTTGCACTTTTATTCTTCATATTTGTTATAATCAACCAAACTCTATTTCTCATCTCATTTCTATCAAATCTATACTTGTTTTTACAATATGGTGACCTAACAAGTGGTATCAATCGCCAAAAGAAGGTGTTAGTTTTTGTTTTTGTTTTCTACGAACCAAAACAAGTGTTTTAACTCGTTAATCTTTGAAAAAGTTTGCAACTTTCTTGTTTGTTTAGTGTTTTTATCACATCTTTGTCCTCAAACTTGTGTTACAAACTCAAAACAACCAACAAAGTTTCAAAATTTCTCAAAAATTTGAGATTCGTACAAGTTGTACCATTTTTCGAAATTTTTCAAATTTTCAAAAAGTGGTTCAAGTTTGCAACTTTCTTTAAGATTTCATCATTTTAAAG
>LBNU01022076.1:43769-64664 GCA_014162995.1 Artemisia annua | reverse complement strand
TGAAACTCCTGCTTGAGTAGAGATCTCCTTAACTTCTTAGAGTCTTCACTATCTCCAAATCTGGCCTTAATTGCAGCCCAGATCTCCTTAGCATCATCAAGATGATGAAAGTCCCCCATATGAGAGTCAGGAAGAGCCTGAAGAAGGATGGTTCTGACCTTGTGTTCCCTCTGAACAGCAAGGTTTTCTGACTGAGTTTTTGGAGGAAGAATAATGACATTCCCATGCTTATCTTTAGTTGTTTTCTTCTTTGTGTTTCCCTTGAGGACAATGTTCCACAGATTGTGATCTGTGTTCTTGATCCAGTTTTCAATTTTCATGGTCCAGATCTCATATTCTCCTCTTTGAAGCATTGGGAATTTGGCATTGCTGTTTCCAGTGGTAACAAACTGTTGGATTGTTGTGGTGTTGTTGTTTGCATTTGACTGAACTGAGTTAGTGTCAGACTCATTATCACTTTGTTCATGGTCAGACATGACTTTTTGGTGTTGAGAGAAAAGAAAGATGAAGTAGTTCTTGAAAGTATAGAGACTCAAACGAGGCTCTGATACCACTTGTTGAAACCTAGGCCTCTAGACCTTTTGAGCCTTTTATGAATCGTTAGACCAGTTGTGTAATCACAACCAATCTATGTGAATCTCTATATACGGAATAATAAACAAGAACAGAAAATACTAAAAACACTTTTGATCCTCTATGGATCTATATTACTATTGATCAAAAACGTACCTAATACAAGAGTCGGGGTCTCCTTTTATAACGAAGGAACCCTAGTAAACCCTAACTCTCTACACAAGAAAACTAATTGATATGCACTATCTTTTCCTAATATATTTCATGCATATCCTAACAGACTAATACTTTCAAATATTCTATCTCTAATACTTCGGATTTATAACACATCCGAAGCAACCAAAACATAACATCAGAAGGAACTAATATAACTTCAGTGGCAATCACTTCTTCAGCGGGAACCACATACTCATCAGTGGGAACTGGTTCCTTCCGAAATATAAAATTCCCAACACTTTGATTCCTCCAAAGGAACATGAAAACAAAACAAATCTTGAATACACGAACTGAATTCCTTTTGATTATGTCTCTAAGTTGAAGGAAGCTTTCACTCTACTCGATAAAGATGGAGATCGTAAGTTTTTTTCGATTTATATTTATGTTTTGGGCTTTCTTAGTTTTGGGCTTTCTTAAATCAGTTATTGTGTCGATATAAGCTTTCTCTTATTGTCTAAAATATGTATCAGTTTAGTGATGAAAATTGTTTTCTTTTGTTTTCTTTTTGGAGATTGACGATGTTTCTGAATAACAGGTGGAGCTACAACACTATCTTAGCGGGGCAGACCTTCTTGATTTGTTAAGTTTGCAGCTAAGTTTATTGTATTTCAGTTATTATTAGGCTAATTCAAATGTAAGAAATTGTAGGTTACAGTTACTAAGCACTAATGTTTGTTTGCAATTTTTTAGGCAACAAAGTTCTTTGGCATTTCTGAAAGGTCTTCAAACGTGGACTAGGACAAAAGGGCATACGGAAACCCGCATGCCCGCTATGGTGGCAGAGTGGGATGAGGCGTAAGAAATCGAATTACGCTATGGTGCTAAGGATGTGATTTCGAGGTAACACAAATTCTAGCTTTGAAAAAGAGGTATATTTGATACATCACGTCAAAGCTTGCGACGGTTTCACTCTGACAAAAGTGAAGCAAAACTTGAAAGGAAAATGAAGTCCTAAATTGTTTCACTATATAATCAGAGGGTAATGAGGTCCTATATTATCAACATTAAACAAACAAAATAACAAAGTTCAAATGGAGTATAAAAAAATTGATTCATCTCATTTAGCCATCAATAATGTATTCGTTGTTTTTTATACCACTAAATATGCCAACATTTTGGTAATCTACACTGATGCAACAGATCCCTATCACAATTTTCCTGTATGTAAGTTGTTTCAAGAACATTGTTGTAACTGATTTAAAGGTAGTTTCCTGGGAGTACAAACTTCTTTTAACAGACTTCTAACCTGATTTTTATTAGGCCTTTAGCAATACCATAACACATCGTTCCTATCCCAACACGCTCTCTGATCGTTTATGTCGCTGTAGTTTTAGGCAACGGCGGCTCAAAGTTGCGCCTTCCAACAAGACAACCCGCTAGGAGAAGTAGAACACCGCCACCAACGGTTGCAGGAACGAGTGCCGAACACACGCACGCAACAGCCGCCGCATTGACAGGGTAGCCATATACAGTTTCCTTATCCGATTCACTTATGCTGTTTTACAGGCGAATGTTTTAGAAAAACCGGTTTCTGATTGTTCTTTCAGACGCCCCTCATCTATAAGCTGAAGGTATTGCGTTAGGGGGGGGGGCCAGCTGATTTAACATATCTGGAACAGTGAGATATATCAAAGCATACACCATCAGTGGCCAACAAGATCAGCACTATACAAGTACTTTTTTTTTTTTTTTTTTTTTGGCGAAAAACAAATAATATTGATATTGATATGGATATGAAGATCCGATTGAAATACATATGAAAGGTTGTAAGTGAACAACCTTGAAACTACATTGAAACAACATCACATCCTTTGAACTAACTTGAACTACAACACGCCTTTGCATTACAGCTTGATTGTAGTTTCAAGGTTGTTCAATGAGGGCACTCTTTATCTTTTTCCGAACCATCGGTGGAAGCCGTTGGCCGGAGGCGTAGATCTGAAAGTTTGGATTTGAAAAAGTAGAAGGATAGGAGGAGCGTATATGACCTTTTCTTATTCCATATACAGTTACTTAACCCGATGTGTCCTGATGATATGATTGTCTATGCTGTAATATGACCTTTTGTTATTCCATTTTTACTTAATGTAGACCACACGTGTGTTAAGAGATGTTATTATGTTTGGAGTAATACCTGTGACTTGGCATACCCAAAAGCAAATAACTTTGAAATTTCAGATTCTTAAATCTTGGCGAACATATAGACAAAAATAAAACCTCATAAAAAGCCCCGCCGCAACGCGGCGGGCAATGAATCCCTTGTTATTTTACTAAATCAGTGACTTATTTCAACATCCACTTGGAAATTTTAATATTACAAATGGGCTACCAATTCAGGAATTTCATTACCTCATAGCTCATGTAATGTCTCTTATCTATAAAATACACAAATGACATTTATTATAATTCTAGAAAAAAGTAAGAATTGACAAATGAGGGAAACATTGCCAATTGGACGTCACTACTGGATCTGAACCACTAACAACAAACAAGCCGTTCAAGGGGGAAAAAAAAAAAAAAAAAAAAAAGTTATGTTCTAAAAAGCAAACGTGAACTTCAAGTGGTTTGACAATTAGGCCACAAAACTTACTTTTTGATGTCATTTTCTTTTCAACACTTGCAACTCCCAAAATTGATGTATTGGCATAACGTCATACATGTATGGTGCTTTTGTGGCAATATAGCGGGGGAGGTTTCGTTGTGTTAGTCGCTGTTATGACTTACCATTAAGAATCCACGAGTAAGTTATCTGGTTCAAACATGAAGTACACGTTTGCTTTGCGGACATTAAGATTTCTTTTCCCTATGTCGGCCATTGGACTAGCTCGATAGGAGCGATTCACCTGATCAGCAATAAGGTAAAGATATAGGGACAAGTTAATCACCAAAGGGTTTGTGTCCCAATGGTACCATATGTGTGAGAATGTTCCCCAACCAAATAGTTGCGGGTTTAAGTCCTGCTTAGGACATTCTGAGATTGATTTATTGTGTATATACTGTGGCATTAGTTAGTAGTTTTTCCAAAAAAAAAATAATAATAAATAAAAAAATAAAAATAAAAATTAATCAATAACTTAGCATAGAGAGTGCTCACATCATATTCGTTATCTATGTCAACTTGTCAAGTTGATACTCTTGCGATACATATTGTACAAGATAAAAAATATGGTTAAGAAAAGAGTAAATTACATAGATGGTCCCTGTGGTTTGCCCAAATTTTCACCCACAGTCCCTGAAAGTTAAAAGTTGCACGGATAGTCCCTATCTCTGAAAAGAATAACACTAATGGTCCCTTTTTTAACTGTCGTTAAGTGATTTCCGTTATAATTTATACGTTAGTCCCTTTTGGTTAAATATCGTTGCATCGTTTATCCTTTATAATAACGGCCATTTATAGCTTATAGTTTTTCGAATTTTTCTTACGTTTTCATGCGTTTTCATCCGTTTTTATACGTTTTCATGCGTTTTAATCCGTTTTCGTCCGTTTTTATACGATTTCGTCCGTTTTTCTTACGTTTTCATCCGTTTTCATGCGGTTTTATACGTTTTTGCTCGTTTTTCTTATGTTATTGTCTGTTTTCCTATGTTTTCATCCATTTTTATCCGTTTGGGTCCGTTTTTATATGTTTTCTGACATATATTTGGGACCGCTTAAACTCTTATATGGGCATGTATTTCCGCACAAATTTTTGAATGCTGTAAACCTATACTTTGGGATATAAAATATCTTCAAAAACGGATAAGTTAAAATTCGTTTTCTATACTTGGTGTTGTGGTACCAATTTAGTAGCACCCTAGTGACATGTATGCTTCCGCTGGACCCGATTTTGGGGGTGTTACANTTCATACATTCGGTCCGTTTTTATACATTTTCATTCGTTTTTATATGCTTTCATCCGTTTTTCTTAAATTGTCATACACTTTTATCTATTTTTATACATTTTCGTCCGGTTTCATACGTTTTTATACGTTAACGGATTAAAATGTATAACAATGGATGAAAACGTAAGGAAAACAGACAGAAACATAAGAAAACGTATAAAAATGGATAAAAACATAAGAAAAATGGAGCGAAAACATATAAAACGGATGAAAATGTATAAAAATGGACCAAAACTTATAAAAACAAACAAAAATGAATAAAAATGGATGAAAACGGAGAAAAACATATGAAAACATAAAAATAACGATGAAAATGTAAGAAAACGTATAAAAACGGATGAACACATAGGAAAACAGACAATAACGTAAGAAAAACGAGCGAAAACGTATAAAAACGCATGAAAACGGATGAAAACGTAAGAAAAACGGACGAAATCGTATAAAAACGGACGAAAATGGATTAAAACACATGAAAACGTATAAAAACGGATGAAAACGTATGAAAACGTAAGAAAAATTCGAAAAACTTTAAGCTATAAACGACCGTTATTATAAAGGATAAACGATGCAATGATATTTAACCAAAAGGGACTAACGTGTAAATTATAATGGAAGTCACTTAACGACACTTAAAAAAGGGACCATTAGTGTTATTCTTTTCAGAGATAGGGACTATCCGTGCAACTTTTAACTTTCAGGGATTGTGGGTGAAACTTTGGGCAAACCACAGGGACCATCTATGTAATTTACTCTTAAGAAAATTTACAATATACTGGGATGCATTCTGCTAATGTATTAATTAACTACTACTTCCCACATCGGCTGGCGTGTAATGATTGAAGAGAAGTCGTGTTGTATAAAACTAGACACATTGTATTCGTTTAATCACTTACCTGAGTGGGGTTAATGGATGATCAAAAAGGTCCATGGCCTAGGGTGGTGACCTCCATTGCACTTTGGAGGGGTGCTGGCCTAAGGTCGGCCTCAGAGGTCCAGCCTACATTAAATTTTTTGAAGGGACTTGCTCGCGCAGCTGAATTGGCTAGTGTTTGTGCAACTCCTGTCTAATTCCAAAATTATAAATTTTTTGAATGCATTTGTTTTAATTTGTTATAATTTAAACTTCATGGCAGCTTATTGATTAATGTATAAAATGTTGAGCACGCTAATAAACAGGAATATACATCTCATATGTATCGTTTTTGTCTTTGCGACTTGCCCAACCTCACATGGGTTCAAAAGTCAAAACATAACCAAGGAGCCTAGTATCATGACAACAAAAATGAAAGATAGACCGTAGCATCGGCTAAGAAAGTTAACACATGGGTGCATTTCGTGGCAAAACCGGTAAACGTTTGCATATTAGGCAGTTTAAGTTTTATCAGTCAATATTACTAGTAATAACCCACAAATAAGTAATGAAGTTCAAACATGAAGAAGTAAGCATCGACTAGTTATCGTTAAACATGAATAAGCTAGTTATCAAGTTAACACTTTCGCTTTGTGGACACTACAGGTTCTCATACTTTTTTTGGTCCTTGGACTAGTTATATAGCCGCACACATGAGCAAATAATTTAAGATACGAGAACAAGTAAAGCAAAACAGACTGCTCACATCATGTTTGTTATCTATGTCGAATAAGCTTTGAGTATAACTTAATACTCATGTCATGTTAAAATTTGATTACATCCCACATCGGTGTGCATGTAATGATAAAGGGGAACTGGTGTTGTATAAAAACAGCTACGTGATATTGGGAAAATCACTTACCTGGATGGGGTCAATGGATGATCAAAAAGGTCCATGGCCTAGGTTGGTAACCTCATTGCACTTTTGAGGGGTGCCTTCCTAAGGTCGCCCCAAGAGGTCGAGCTTACATCGTAATTTGTTGAAGGGGCTTGCGTTCGCGCAGCCCCGTCTAATACTTCAGTTATAAAGGGGTTTTATTTTTTATTTTATTTTATTTATTTATTTATTTTTTCACATAATATATATATTCAACAAATTGATTTCACATGTTTTAAGCGAGACTTGAACCCACAACTATTTGGTTATATAAAAAAAGCTATTGAGTTAATAAGCTTCATCCTTGTTGATAGCTTGACTGATTAGATTTTGACAAACCCTTTCAGAATTTTTAAGCAATATTTGCTTGTATTTTTACTCGGTTAATAACACAATGTAATTCATAACATCGAACACCAGAACCAAAACTCATTAGACGAAATCGTCTGGGCTTTGTTCTTGCTAAAACTATTATTATCAAATTCTACATATATTAGCAGCAGCCTCATATAGAAACATTAACTTAACTGTCCAGAAGTGAAGTCAAACAGCATAAGTGAAGTATATGCTTAACTTATTCGATTGCAATTTATATAAAAAATTGTAATCGTGTATCGGACACCTTTGAATAGTCTGGTGTTGCTTATTTGTAGACACTATTTATTTATTAGGACATGAATATGGTATAACTTATAAGTATATACTATTAATTAGGAGTACTATTTTTTATTAAATGTTTGTGTTTGCCATGCATTGTAGACTTGTAGTTTAACAAAAAAAAAAGGTGTACAAACTATACCTTGAATATTGATTATGTTCATCAATTCATTCCTTTTTTGTGTGGCAAGATATAAATTAAAGTTCCAGCCAGGCCGTGAGAACGGTGGGGACGAGCTTCACAATCAGCCAGCCCAGGCCGGGATGCCAAATGACTCCGTCAATAAGAGCTTTTGGGAGTCATCAACCTGTTATCCCCGGTGGACTTTTGATCCGTTGAGCGAGAGCCACTCCATTCAAACCATAAGCTCATTTTTATCGATAAATATTAAAACAATCAAACTATCCTTAAATGACCCAAGTAGTAAGATGCATAACCTCAGTTAAACCACATACATCTGAGTCAAAAAGTCGTTTTCGGATAATCTAAATCAAGAAACCACATCCACTTGCTAAAACAATCGACACAAATATTTTCATATCCAACTGGGATTATTCAAATAGCAAATGGACAACCAGTTTCATTCCCCATTGCAATAATTAAAAGAATGACTATTTTTGATTCTGGAAAAATAATATATCTCCGTAGTTCATTTGCTTTGATCAAATATTACTCTGTATATTTATAGATAAATGACTTACATATACAAACCAATTCAAAAAAAATGTACAAATACATCATGTAACAACGGTACAAAGATCTAATATCGTTTATTTTCGCAGCATTTGCACTCATATGCTACAGAAATTAAAAGATCAAATCTTACTACATCAATCGAGAAATCGAACTATTAACATGTGTTATTTTCTTACTGTTATCTAGGACCCGAGACTTGTTGCGATGACATGTAAGAAAACGAGTTTGGGGACACACTTGAACCACTACTATCAATAGGTGCTATCATAAACCCACTCGGGACTTCAGCGTCGGCCCCGGTCCCAGCCATTGATGGCTCGGTGAATCGCCTTCCATAAAACCTCAAGAAGTTCAACAAGTCTGACTGCGGTTCCCACACCGGCAATGTACCTTCTAACATAGCAACAACATTTGCCATTGAAGGTCTCAACGACGGGTCTTCGTGCAAGCAGCATAGAGCCACTTTGACTAGCTTTTTAGCCTCTTCTATTGTTACCCGACCCTCTAACCTCGGTTCCACGAGGTCTAAATATCGACCAGCTTCGTGCATTTCCAGTGCGTGTAGTGGGAAATAAATGCGTGTTTCAGTTAAGCCCGTTGAAGTTGGGTTTCCGGCCGGGACATGGGCACAATTTTTTTGCCCTTGAATTAATTCCAGTAGAACCATACCGTAACTATAAACGTCAGTTTTATCTGAAATCGCTGCATTCGTAAGCCACTCGGGTGCTAAGTACCCGCGTGTACCTCTCATCGTGGTAAACAATCCAGACTGTTCCGGGCTCAGTAGTTTTGATAATCCAAAATCTGATATCTTTACTTGCATATTATCATTTAGAAGAATATTTTCGGGCTTAACATCACAATGTATGATCTTGTGTTCACACCCATTGTGCAAATACGCGAGTCCACGAGCCGTACCAAGCGCGATATCAAACCTTTCTTGCCATTCCAAAGGCGGACCTGTCCCGAAAAGGGTTCGATCCAATGAACCTTTACTCATATACTCATAGACTAAAAACCTTTCTCTTCCTTGAGCACAAAAGCCTTTGAGTTTTACTAAATTTACATGATGAATGTTTCCAATGATCTCGATCTCGGTCCCAAATTCCTTCTTACCTTTAGAACCTAATGCCGTTATCTTTTTAACCGCGACAACCGTTTTGTCGGGTAAAATGCCTTTGTAAACGGTCCCAAACCCACCCGACCCAATCCGCACACTAAAATTCCCAGTCGCAATGAGAATATCGTCATGATCAAACCGAACAGGTAACCCTGCGATTGAAAACATCTCAAGGTCCTCTGAAGAATCGATGATTAACTTTTTTCTACTCGCTTTCGCCTTATTACTTAAAATTCTTCTACACATACAAATCACGAATAATAAGATTAGTAACATTCCGGAAGTTGGAAGTAGTATTAACCCGGCTATCGGTATATCAGAACTCTTTGTACTATTGCTCGGGCTTTGATGTGACGGTGATGAATGTATCGCCTTGATAAAGCCTAACTTATCATCATCTTTGGTCTCCGAGCTCGAGGTTATCGAACCCATATCGTTTTCGATCATATAACATGATCCGGATGTTCGACCATGAAAGAAGCCTAAGCACGAACAGTCCGAAGAACAAATATCTTCACACGTCGATATATCGACTCCGGTTTTCACTGGAGTCGTAAAATCGGGTAAAAAGTACTTTGTCCCAATTCCAAGTTCAACATAAACGTATTCTCCTGAGGAATTCAGTTTCGGGCTGGTCGCCTTATCACAAGATTCGGGTAAGGATAACGTGTTATTTGAAAACGAACACCCTGTGTTCGTTTTCGGGTCCACACGAAACCCGTGCGGGCATGAACACTTGCCCGCAGCACAAAGCCCGAGTTTCCCACACCGGTACGGATCGCGACAGCTGTCAGCAGGCGTCGCAAAATCCGTCACCCAGTTTTTATCCGTGTACCTATTTACGACAATCGTACCGTCAGGTAAAATCTTCAAAATCCGAAAATCAGTACTTTTAACATCTGTAGTCATTATAACTTGCACAACCACTTCCGAACCCGGGTCGCTGACCATATCAAAACCCGACCCGTTTACGACAACATACGAAACGGGTCGGTTCGAATTTTTAACACTTTTCAGATCCATCAACAATCTAAAATAAGTCAGCTTTTTCCACTGAAATATACCGTCACTAGAACTCACCGAAAAACTATAATCCCCTTCCGAAATATCCGAATCACTTTTCGACCCGATTATCGACCCGCCAACCCGAAACCTTTGTCCCGACACTATCGTATCCGTCGGGTAATCAAAAGATTGCCACAAAATATCTCCAACCCTATTGACCAAAACCAAGTTACCAGAATCCAGTAACTGTAAAGAGTCAACGCCAGACTCGAACTCTGGCGTTGACCATACTGGTACACCAGAGTCATCATATATACCAATTCCGGTTACAGATAACCGGAACTGACCCGATTCTGAAATCGGGTCATTACGATTCGCTGTCCAGACAACAGTGTGGGACAGCGAATGGTAAATGACTAAATAAAAAGACATAGATTCGGGTACGGGGTTTAGTATAGCGGCTGTGTAAGTATGATTTACTGACTGAAGAAAACTGCCAGAATTGTCAATGAATAAAAAGTGTGTAGCTGTGAAATTTGGAGTGATGGTGCCGGTGGAGATTATGGCGGCGACGGTGGTGGTGACGGTGGTTACGGTGGTGATGAGGAGGAGGATCATGGTGGTGATGGTGGCAGCCATCCATGCAGAGAGAAAATGTGTCGCTAGTAAATGGTGTGTTTTTTTAGTGACTAAAATTTGGAGTGAGTTGTATTATTTTAGTGACTATTTCCTTTTATATTTTTTTTTGGTAAGAGTTGACTTATGTGATATGTGTTGTTATTTTGCCTCAATTTTTTTAATGGTTTTATTTTGTTTAATTTATTAAATGAGAATTTCGTGGCAGATATGCTGAGTTGAGGTGAAGGCGTGAAGTATATGCCATGCTGCTGACATATTTTGTTTCATTAAAAAAAGAAGTGATTATGTGGTAAAAAGAGTGAATAATACTTTTGATATATGTTTTGTTATTTGAAATCAACAACAACGACATACTCAATCTCATCGGAGCGGGTATGGGGAGGTGAAATGTAAACATATCTTATATTTACCTTCAGGATAACCTGGGAGTAAAGAGACTGCTTACAAGAAGACCTCCGGCCAATGTAAGTAGCGTACGTGTGCAGGTGTGTTGTGCTCAAGATATAAGTGCGTGAGAAATTATTCTCAAGATACAGGTGTGTTGTTATTTGAAATTATAATAGCTAATAGTATGTATGTATTTTCAGAGTTGAGTGAAAAGGTAAAAACGGCCACAAGGATATTAGTTAAACCGCGTACATTTAAATCAAATATTCGAACGTGATGTGTGATCAAATTAGTGTTATTTAGTTATAATGTTTTATGCAAAATAGTAAGTAGTGTAAATGTTTGTCAAAGTATTCATTTTTATGTAATAAAGACATAAAATTTTTCGGTGTTTACGCACTATTGATTCTTTAACCAATAAATAGTTAGTTTATTGCACCTATATGAAGTAGTGACTAGTGACAAACAAGGTACGTGGCATTTATTTTAATTTTTAAGTTAGGTGAAAATAATTGTTATATGAGAAAATGTTAGTCACCAACAAAGACTACAAGAGGACAACAACAGAGGATCTTAGTTGTAAATTTTATTAAACACTTGGTTTGTCTTTTAAGAATGAAGGTAATGTTAACATATATATTTCAGTTTCTACCCAAATTGACATTTTATATGTGTCAAATAAGTATCTAAAAGTTGGTACTTGGTACTTCCATCCGAATTTCTGTTATAAAACCATACTTGTGTATGAAAGTATATCATATCCAGTTACACCTATGTAGAATGTTATGAATACTAGGATATGCTAAAGAAAATATATGTTCTTATCCATGTCCCATGAATCAATGCATGAATATTTAACGAAATTATTTTTAAGGTGGTTTCAAAGCATCAGGTGTAGTGGTTTAAGTCAAATTGTCATATGTGCATTACATCAGTTTTTTTACTTTTCATTTACATCTCATTCACACATCTAAAAACATCCTCCCTAGTAAATTAAGTCAAAACCTCACTTTTGAAACACACTATACCCAATTAAAATACAAAAAACCAATTGAAAAAACAAAAGATCTCATATTTGGCGTACGCCAAATAATTGGCGAGTGAAATAGCGAAGCGGGGGTATCGGTGCATTAACATGCATTTTGCTTAAGCCAAAAAAGTATGCCACCTAGATTTGGCGAAGGGGGTTCGTTCATGCACCTAACGCTCTAATGGCGGTATAGTATTTTTACATTTTCAAAAAATTATAAATTTTACCGGGGTGAATTAACCCTTTTACCCAAAAAACATTTTCAAAAATTATATGGGTTCAAATTTTGCTAAATGAATATTTCAGTGTGAATAAAATCAGTCACGAGAATACTAGTTAAGTTACGTAAATATTAATAAATACTATTAAAAAAACTCGTTTTTACCACACAAAATCTTTCTTCCATTTAGATAAATAGTTTATTGAATATAGTTAACATTTGTCGAATATTACACTCAAATTCTTCTCATTCAACCAAATTGAGTTCACATATGTGTTGGCCATTGCATTATTGTGGACACTAGAACTTAATATACATTATCCTGAAAACGTTGACTTATTCTTTGATGCTGAATCTTGACATCATTAATTCATTAATAAATGCTCAAATTTCATAATACACACCTCATGGGTGAAAATGGGACCTTTTAACGAGTCATAATGCTCAAGTTGCAAGACCATGTTTTGGATGTCACGAAAAGCCCAAGTAGGGCCCACTAGTTTGGTGTGAAGATGGCTAGTTGAATAATGACAACTTTGCCATTATTAGGCTAAGGCCACCAACCATTTTCACATATTCAACTTGTAATAGTAAGAACCTTAACAAGAACTTAGTATAAAATAAGACATAAATATCAGTCATTTGATTTCCTCAATTATATAAATTTGTCGTGTGTTTTTCGATCCTAACAACAAGCGCCGAGATGCTACAAATATAGAAAATATAATCCATAGACACAACTAACGAGTAACGAGAAGAACGATATCAGATGAGCTTCTTCTTTTCAAAGAAGGATTTCAAGTGCCAAAGCTGCATACCGGCCACAAATAAGCATACCAAGAGCGAAACAAAACTCAACCACGCCATCCGAGAGTTTGTGGCTTTGTTAAGCTCTTGCATCTCTCTTTCCCTGTAACAACCATAAGAAATAGTCATAATTATAAATGCAAAAGATAACATCATGTTTAACACTTTGTAAGCCTACTTTCATCAAAAGCGTTTTTAAGTCCCTATAGTATTTACGCGGGTGATTTGGTCTTCAAAGATTTTAAATTTTGTCTATTTAAAATAAAAAATAAAATAAAAAATAAAAAAAGGTTCAAAATCAAAACTGTTTTTTTGTTAGTGATCAAGTCTTCAAAATTTGTTATTGATGATTGAGTAATTCTAAAATTTAAAATTACATGGACTAAATCGCATGTTTAAACTTGGAGGAGCAGATCAACCACAAATTTATTAAAAAATAAAGGCGCACAGAACTCTTCTTACATAATGCGTTTCTTTTGTCATTTTTTTAGGCAAGTGGTTTATTTGCTATGAAATACTAAATATCATAGTCTGGAAAAGTCAATCACTGATCTGTTATATAATAAAGGAAAATCCTATTTGGAGGATTTGACGCAAAGGAAAAACTAATTCATTCCTTATTAGGTAATAATTAAATTATTATTACTTTTATTTTAAATACATGTAGAAAAAAATAAAGTGTAAATATTACCTGATTTGGCAAAATTTTATAAAAATTCATATTTAAAACTGAAAAAACTAGAGAAAATCAAATCTACGTATGTATTTCACAGATCATGTTTGCGTAGTTGATGATTTTGGATTAAGGGGTGTTTGGGCAAGCTTGTAAAACCCATATTCTGATGATCATTCATAAGCCCCCCATGCAACTATGCAGAAGCAATCATGTTCTGTTGGATGGCAATTTACATATATAAACAGTATAAGTTACTTTTAGGCTATCAGATGCATATAAGACGTTGAAAATAGAGAATTAACATTAACCTATAACGATGCATAAAAGAACAAACAATACAATTAATAGAAAATACGAACAATTGGTTTTAAACTTTTAATAGTTCAAATTTTGTGAAGTAAACAATTAATTGTTCTTTTCATGTTTCATTGTGGCTTAATGAGTGTAGTGATTTTGATTAGGGTTGCGGATAAAGATGTGGCAGAAGCAATCGCGTAAAAATGGTATATTTTTTTTATCTTAATATTTTATAGGATGCACAAAGAAGTGTATTTTTGTACACAAGCAACTTTTAAGATTGTGAAAATAGAGCTTTTTATGTTTACACAAGCCACATTTTAAGACTCAAGATTAGGGTTGTAAACGAACTGAACGTTCAGTGAACATTTCATGAACCGTTCGGTAAAAAGTTCGTTTATGTTCGTTCGTTTATTAAATGAACGAACATGAACAATATTTTACGTTCGTTTAGTTAAATGAACGAATATGAACAAAAGTCTCGTCCGTTCATTTATGTTCGTGAACGTCCGATTATGCGTTCGTTTATGTTTATTTATCTATTTATGTTCATATATCATATCTTTTAATTTTATAATTTTAAAAATTGGTTTGTTTAAACAAAACAACACTTATAAAACAATATATTGTGAAGAATTCAATAAAGTTTTTGTTTGTTTGTCTATTTTCATTTATGTTCGATCGTTTATGTTCATTTAGCGTTCGTTTAGTTTCATAATAAACGAACACGAACAACTAATTTCCTTAATAAACGAACATGAACAAGAAAATACGTCCGTTTAAGCGTCTGTGTCCGTTTATTTGTCCGGTTAAAATTAAATGAACGAACATGAACAAGGCTCCGTTCGTGTTCGTCCGGTTCGTTTACAGCCCTACTCAAGATTGTAAGAACAAGGTTGTTTATGTTAAACAGTGATGTAGGTAAACCATATCATTATTATATCCTAATCTGTAAGTTACTTCGTGTTAATGTGATTTCTTAAATTTTTTAATGATGATTGGATTAAGGTTAAGTTTAGAGATCATTGCTCATGTTTAAATTTAATCCATGCCCAAACCCCGTGGCACGGGACTTATAACTAGTTATTCAATATACAAAGTACTCTTTACAGCTCTTAAATAGCAACATTTGAATTTTTATGCAATTTAAGAAAACCGATAGTTTTTATAAAAAGAACACTACTATTTAAATCAATAATGAGTTTCAACTTCCTAAATACTAAACTTAGAGATAGAGCAGAGTTGCTCTTGCAAGAGATGCTGTATGATTCAGGATAGAATATTTACTAACCTGTCTCGGAGATAAAACATCTCCTCGTGAATCGAAGTGATGGTATCTGCTAGTTTCTTTAACTCATATTCCATCGCCTGGAAAATAATGAGAAGTTGTCAAACAAATAACTTACAAGATAAACTATATAATCATCGAACCACCTGGAAAAAATTAGCTCCAAAAAGGATTCAACATGCAAAGCATAGAAAAACATTATGGGGTAATTTTGTCTAGACACGGACTTACATTGGGCACCAAATATGGGAGATTAAACCTTGATATACATGTTATACCAAATTCTTTTAACTTTTTAGATTATGTATGAGAAATGGTTTTACACTTTTAATAATAGTGGTCGTCTTAATGATGATTGTTGTAGTTAACCTTGATATGCTTGTTATACCAAGCTCAGTTATATTACTCATTTCAACATACTGATAACGTCTATCTGGGTACACACTAACACACTACGCTTTGGCAGATGTTTAATAGATAGTCAAATTTTATCAGCAAACTACGTCTATTCAAACTTACGTGTTTTAAGGAATGGAGGGAGTATTTATTATAGTAAATAGCTTATATGGTTTTATGGATTAAAATACTTATGTATTTCTGTCGTCAACAATGCAACACTAAATGCATTAAAAAAAAAGAAAATATTGGGAGATTCTGCAAAAAGAAAAAAGGCTTGACTTTCCCTGGGCAGTGGTAAGGTGGTCCCAAAGTCTCACAAGAGACTTGGGTTCCAAACTTGATGGGTAAACATCTTAAGATGTCGGGAAAAGTCTGGAAACGGCTGCAACCATAGCGGTTAGGCCACGTACATCAAAGCCAAAAAAGCTCGACTATCCTCGGGTGGGTAAGCATGAATCCCCTTCGTTTATACAAGAAGTGCATAAATAACCCTATAAACTTTCGCAAAAAAAAAAAAAAAAAAAAAAAAAAAAAAAAAAAAAAAAAAAAAAAAAAAAAAAAAAAAAAAAAAAAAAAAAAAAAAAAAAGGTTCAATTCCCTATAGTAATTCTGAGGATGATTCAATCGCCAAAGAACTTTTTTGTTAGAGAAAGAATAAATGATTTATTTAAAATAAGATAAAATTTGTGAGTGGTTCCTTTTACCAATTTAGTTCCTTAAGTTAACTGTTATGATAAAAAAAAAATGTGGTACTAGATCGTGTTTTCAAACTTGGACGGCTGAATCAACTATACTTGAGGACTTCCCCTAAATTTGGTTGTAAATTGTATAGGGTTTTTTTGACAATGACCCCAATAATATGTTATTGCCAGCATGTCAAACCGCTAAACTAAAAATCTTAGCTATAGAGGATATGGGTCAAAGTTTTAGTACAAACAACTTCTTTAATATTGGTAAAAAAAAAAAAAAAAAAAAAAAAACCATTTTTGAACCGCAATCATTACAGAACATTGATCACTATTCAGGTTATACTACCCTTCTACTTTTTTCATTATTATTGGGATACTTAGCGCTTTGATTAATAGTCAAATTTTGTCGGCAAACTATGTCTATTCAAGCTTGCATTTATCTAGAGAAGGAGGTAGAACTTAGAATATTGTAAACAGCTTAAGGATTATTTTGACGTGAACTAAAAGACCTCTATATTTTCTGAATCTAACCAATACAGTTTTAGTTGCAACACTTGATGTAGATAGATAACTATAAATTGGAAGCTTTACGTTATAGAATACTAGCAGGTACCCGCGCGATGCGGCGGTTGGTACCCTGTGACTATATTTTATGACAACGTGATGTTATGCGGCATTCTTTTATTAAACAATTAATTTACAAATAACAATAATTTTAGTAAAGACAATGGTATAATTCCATCTCATGTTAACCGAAGATACCACAAACAAAATCTTGATTCGTTCCTTCAGCACAATCACCTTTCGTCAATTATGGAGCTAACCGAACTGGTCGACCGACCACTACGGGCAGCCTAATGGCTTTATTTTTAAGTGCTTGGCTTAGTGACTTTATTAGATTGTACATTGTGGTTAAATGATTGTATATTTTGGTGAATGGGTGAATTAAATAGTGTATTAATTGTATATGTTGAATAATGTTTATTAGTTGTATTTGTGATTCAAATAGTTTGTACATTGTGTTTTATTAATTATACCTTTTATCAAATGGGTGTTTTAAAAATGACATTAATTAAAAATGTTGACCAGTCAATATGTGTAGGTGTTTATGCATAAGTTAATTGTACATATAGCTTAATTACTTGTATTTACTTAAACTCTATATACGGAAATCTTAAAAAATTGGAAGAGAGAGGGTGCTAAATGCTTTATAAGTAGTATAGATATAGATGTTAGGAGATTAAACAAAAAACCCATACATACTTTCAAGAAAATGCAGTTAAGTCCCTAAAGTATTGACCTTCTGGTTTTACTGGTTCACTTCCTCAAACTTTGTTATCAATTCACCGATTATGTCCCTGATGCTTATTTGTTTTAATAAAAAAATTGAGGGACTAAATCGCATCTTCAAACTTGGTGCACCATATCAACCACCAAAGATACTATAAGGACTCGACCGCATTTTCAGTAGAAGTATAAATCAGTCACTACATATTCATTGCTAACATGTCAAGCTACGACACGTTGACACTAGTCAAGTGTTTATGACATCTTAGATAGCTTAATTAAAGAAAGAGAAAATCCTGGATCGTTATTTCAATGATACTGTCTGTTATCATATTCCACATGCGAATTATTTATGAGGTTCAGACTGAAAAAAAAGGACCATATAGGGTGGCCGATCAACACACTAGAGGTGGCCAATTTGACGTGCCTGAAAATAGCCATTTGACAAGTTACTTGGGCCTACGAATTCGCCTATTTTGCCACACAGAGCTCACAGACATTAGACAACTTATGCATAGCAGACCACGTAACAATCCTTGTGTGCTATAATATTATGTTAGTATTTTGTAGAAATAAGTGTTAGTTAACAACTACTAGTAACATTTTCCGGGCATCTTTGTTACAGGAAACGAGAGTTGTAACCACGTAATAGAGAAACATCTTTGATTTCATGTTGAGTTTCAATCTTTAACATCTTCATTTTAATATATGAATTACGCGATTAACAAAAAACGCATGCAAAACACAACATATGATAAGAAAGACGAATAGATAAACTTACATCCACTGAACCTTTCTTGGCAACATTGGACCAATCCTTAGCAGCCACACCAGATCTCCAATCGAATTCAATCGGAATCTTAAGTGTTGGTTGGTGATCAATGGCGAAAAAACAAGCCATATAATCTCCAGCTTCAACAGCCTGAAAGGCAAACTGCCCCGACTGAACATTTTCAGAAGAGTGATAGCTATTCCCGTATGCCGAAGTCACCTGCGTTACATTAACACAATACCCAATACAACACTTAGATCCAACTGTCCACATAAAGGCACAAAATAAGGTTAAAAAATCACATATTTGTACTAAAATATACATACAATACATTTCAAGCAATATCTTATTCAAAAAAACAAATGTTAGACCAAAAAAGACTTGACCTAAGATTGATACTGATAAATTCTATGAAATACAATATGATGCCATTACGGCTGTTAAGGAATGATTATTAAGGGGGTGTTACGCTAAGCAAATTTTAGGTGGTTATTGTATTATCAAAATACAATAAGCTTATCTTATCAGTTATCGAAAAGTATTTAATAGCTTATTGAAGATCAAAAAAGGGCTTTCACAATAAGCTCCTTAGAATTGGCTTTTTGCTAAAGCCATAAGCTTTTTTGATAAACTAAGCCAAACAGCCCCTAAAATGATTATCTGGCTGTCTGCTTATTGCGCTCTAATACAACAAACAAGCCGTTTCAAGGGAGATTCGTGTGCTTATCAAAACCGCTAATCTGATTATTTAAAGTAAATAAGCTCTAATGCAAAACAGTTTAAAGTTATTTATTTCATCCTTCCTATTTCGAAAAGCAATAAACAGATCAACAAACACAGAAACACCCCCTGATCATCATCTTAAAAACACATAATCCACATTAATTCCCCTCAGTTACAACAAAATAACTCATAATAAAATATTCTAACTTCATTTACAAAAACTCCAAACAGAAAACGCTACAATCCAAAACAATTAAACCTATATTAACTCACATCTACCAATAGAATGAAAAAACATAACAACGACACTTCAATTAGAGCTACAAACAACAAACATAATCAAACAAACACTAAATTCAAATCTAACAACAAACCAACAAAAAACAACATTAAAGATCACAACTTTATTCAGATCGAACAAAAACGTAACAATATTAACATTAAAAATCACCGCATAATTCAAAATTAACATTAATGATTACTGCATTATTCAAAATTGAAACAACCCAAAAATATTAACATTAAAGACTACTACTTTATTGAACTTCAAAGTAGTGATCAGGCACGGTGACCTAGTG
The DNA here is from genome assembly GCA_014162995.1 of Artemisia annua. Classification (NCBI taxonomy): domain Eukaryota; kingdom Viridiplantae; phylum Streptophyta; class Magnoliopsida; order Asterales; family Asteraceae; genus Artemisia; species Artemisia annua. Next base: position 44,935 of record LBNU01022076.1, on the reverse strand, counting down.
GTCAGGCACCCTGATGTCCTCGCACGAGGTCTCATGTTCAAACCTCAATACGTAAACATCTTCGGGTGGCTAGTAAAAGGGTAGGAGAAACCCCGGTTAGGCCACGAACATCTAAGTCAAAGACTCGCCCTCGACACTTAACCTTAACACGAAAAACCGCATCCATTTAACAAAAACACATCAAAGATTACACTATTTTACTCAAAATTAACATCAACCAAACAAAACTAACATTAAAGATTCCTACTTTATTCAAATCCAACAAAATTAACATCAAAGATCACAACTTTATATAAATCTAACAGCAACCCAACAAAATTAACATTAAAGATCACAACTTTATAGAAATCCAACAAAAAACCAACATTAAAGATTAGTACTTTTTAATCCAAACCTTAAGTGTAATCCTATGTGATTCAGGCAAAGGTTGACCTTCATTAGGATTAACAATCGAATAATGACCAACAGTCATTGAATTACTCTTAATATCTTCAGCTATACACTTTGTATGACCTGATTCAAGTTCAAATCTTATTGATTCACCACTTTTTAATAAAACCCCCAAAAGTATCACCATAAAGATTGCTGCTAATTGCTTCATCTTCATTCTTTTTTGATTTATTGATTGACTTTGGTCAATTTGGTTTCAGTTGGATTTCAATTTTGGGTTTGATTTGGGGGTGGGTTTGTGGAAAGATGGATATATGGTGGTAAAAATTGGAATGTGTGGGGAAGTTATGTTACTAGTCCTTGTAGTATTGTGTTTTGTGTTTTGGCTGTTTGATGCTGCGTCTCAAGGTACCGTGGCGCTGAGGCACGCCAAATCCTACATGGCAGCTTTTTTAGCGCCGCCATCTTCAAGCCACGGTACCCTACCCTGTACCACAAGTTGAGCCGGTTGAGCCGGTTAACTGGCGTGAGTGAGTTGTGGAAAAAGACAAAATATATATATCTATACTACATATAAAGGAAAAAGAGTCAAAGTGGAAAAGTGAAAAGTCAATATTGTTGAAATGTTGAAATCTTATTAAAGAAAATTATGAATGTAATTAATATTATTATTAAAACACCCCATTACTTAAAAGTACAATGATTTATTCACATTGTACAACCAAATTAAATACAACCAATTAAAACACATTCCGGGTTGACCCGGGACGCTTCAA